>SNQJ01S0021603.1:18402-50517 GCA_010110895.2 Picea sitchensis | reverse complement strand
TATAAACGATATCTGGAAAGGCGAACAGGAAAATTAGACACCAAGGAGAGCCTTGTTGGTGAAAACATTACTTTATAAAAGCGGTAAAATATATCAGGGCAGAAACATCGAATACATTTTTCTTGGAATTCGATTTTAAAATTAGGAATCGAAGATGCTTATGCGAGAATGGAAGTGGTCAGCCACCATTCCAGTTTCTATTCAAGTTATAAACTCTGGACTATTATGGGGTACTGGAGACATCGGTGCTCAGTATGTCAGCTTATCAACCCAAAAACACCGCCATCTACATTCTCATGATAATGAGGGAAAAGGCTTCAAAATAGATTGGAAAAGAGTCTCAACTACTAGTATGTTTATTTTTTCCTTTGTAGGATTAATTGGTCACTTCTGGTATGAGTGATTAGAGCATAGAACAAGACATTCTTTACGTTGCGGCCCAGTTCTTGGCAGTTTGTTACTGCTAAGTTGGCTGCAGATTCTCTTCTTTTTGGCTCTGTTTATTTTCTTACATTTTATTTGTTGTTGATAAGTGTAAATAGTGTGAATGTCAGCACTTCCTGGTTCATTCTTCACCCAAATTGAACCACTCATAACATTCTCAATTAATTCTGCATTGCTTCAATCATTATGCTGTGAATTCCATGACCTGGTTTGCCATGAGATTTGAATTCGTTGAGAAATGGGGAAGCCCATACTGAAAAGGATATTTTCTCCAGAGGGAGGAGGATATATGCTCATAGAGAGGGGTACTCTACAGGAAGAGCTCGCCCTATAGCCCATGATCAAGTCCAAGAAAAAGGTTGGCTCTCGACTATGGATGCGCTTTGATGTAGCTGGGAATTCGGAGGTGCTCGAATGCTATAAAAAAATGATAATGAAACATGTATCAATTCCTACAATTGATTTGAGGATCTTGGGTCCCATCTTTTCCCATTCATCAAACATTCTCGCCAGGAAGAAATCCATGGTGGTTAATTTGGAATTTATAAAATCCATTGTTACTGCTGAAAAGGTCTTCTTGCTTGATCATTTGAACCATGTCGTTCTTCCATTTGTGGATAAACTCAGGCAACAAATTCCTCTTAAAATCCCATCAAGAATTCGGGAAATCCATCATACATATAAAGAAGAAAGACATGGCACCTCTGCCACAACTTCACCTGGACAGTGGCTGCCTATCCCACAAGCAGCAGAACGGATGCAACGTGAACTTCCTTTCGAGTTCCGTGTGCTGGAAATAGCTTTGGAGGTGGTTTGCACCTACATGGGCTCAAATGTTTCAGAACATGAACAAGAGTCTTATCCTATATTGGATGAACTTTCCATAAATGTTAGTACCAAAAACCTTGAGCATGTGCGGAGCCTGAAAAAAAATCTCACTCGTCTCCTTGCTTAGGTCCAGGAGGTAACCTTGACAATTTTGATGGTTCTTTACCGTTGTATAAATTCATTGTGTGTTATATGCACTAACTTTATGAGGGGAGTAAATGTGTGGAAATAAATAATTTGGTCATCTTTGTGGGAGATCCATTAGGTGATTCATGGTTGTCTTCTTGGTAGAGATTCACAATGAAAATGAAATAGAAGCTAAGAATTCAATAAACAAATATATATAGATAAAATATAAGAATCTACGGTCATGGGAGAGAGATCGGTGAACGTTGTCTCTTATGGAGTCAATCGGAGGACAATGGGTAGATATGGCACACTATTGAAATATTGATAATCCATGTACAGGTGCTCAGCTATGGAAATCAAAGTTTCAGCTGTGGAAATCAAAGTTTAGACAGAGCTCAATTTTTTTTTATTTTTTATTTTTTTTTATTTTGCTTCTTTAGTCTCTTTCTTCTTCCATATGGTGATATCATTGCGATTATTACATTTTTTATATTTATTTTCACTTCAATGGTAGCATGCTCTAAGTTGTTGATTTTCTTTCCCTAAAAAATGGTTTAGTGGATTTTCTTTAGTATGTACCATGTGGTATTCAACTTTTCTCCTTATTCATTGAACTTCTATTATTTAGGGTCTCTATTTTCACAAGGAACATTTGACTTAAAAAAATTGAGATAAGTGGGTACCTTTTTGTTTTTCCAAATCATGGAAAATGTTGATACACTGGTGAAAATTTTCGGTTGCCCGTATCTTTCATTTAAAGGTATAAATTGTCATGAATTCCTTTTCCTTCGTTTGTTTTTTTTACCTGATTTGCAACAACTATATCTAATCTTTTTGCTGTGACTGGATTCACTCTATATGAACTTTTTTTTTGTTGAACTTAGAAAATGAAATTTTATTATATTCCAGTAGTAGTATATGGACCTGGCTATAGCCATAGGGCTACATGCTGCAGGATGTTCAAGCTTCTTGCTATCTGATTTTTCTATGTTTATTGACAACAGATTCACAGACGTATCTATAGGACCCCAAATGCACAACATATACATTTGCATAACTAGGCATTTTTTATTCATGAACCCCACGATCTAGGGTTTGTTTATAGATATCAGTGTTTTATTGTTAAATTAAATACAAGCCTTAGCCCACTATCAAATATAAGTTTCCAGGCAAAAACACAACCACATAAAATCAACTTCTAAATCAAATATACAAATGGACGGTTGAATGAGATCAAACTCTAGATACAAAAAAAATCTCCAAAACATCCAATGCTTAATTCAAAACTCCTTTATAAAAAAGAATACAACCATTTGTGAGGCTTGAAAAACCTTACATACATGCAACAAAGATAGAAAACTACAAGAAGTCCCTCTACCAAAATGCAACAGACACAATCTAGTTGGGAGATTATTTCTCAAATTATCATGTTTATCATGTTTAAAGCGGTTAAATTTAAAATTATGGGCATTGGAATTTGTTGTAAATATTTCCATGCTCTGAAATTTTGAACATGTCTTAAATCTTCCCTAAATAATAACTAAATTATATTTAACGATTATTTCTATAATTATTTCTATCTTTATTTTGGGAAGGCCCATAGGCTATAAGAGTTAGAACCATAGCTCTGATACCATGTGTAACACCCATCTAGGATGTTAGGCAATTAATCACTCATTAAGTACATATACATTAACAACTTTGATTTAACATAATTTCATCGATTTTCATTTCCACAACTCTATTACATTTGCTCAAAGATAACTGCAAATAACATGATGAATTAAGTAATATATTAGCTCTAAGATTTAAATCTTACAATAAAAGTACAACAAAATACCAATGAAAATACCTCCTCCATGGTTTGTTGAAGCTCATCAATTTCCATGTATCTTTGCTAGTAGTAGGAAGATGCTTCCAGCCATTCTTTTCCCGCTTGCCCAGAGTGAAACAACAGAATCCTCCTTGCCAACTAGGAGCCTAGCCATTCTCCTAGCTCCAAGAAACCTTTTGGTTTCTTGGCTCTCTGTGCCCGTGAATCCAAGAACAACAAAACACAAATGCTCAAAGAACACTATCACAAGAATTATATCTTCCAAGAATTTCACAACCTCTCATTATGCTCAAACCTCTCAACCCTCCCTTCCTCACCACTTCTCCTCCCTATTTATCAAGTTTTCATACACCCTTCCCCAAGTCTCCTCAACCACCCTCATTATTATCCATCAACCTCCCTTATCTATATTTTTGGAAAAAGATTAAAATAAAACTAAAATATAAATGACTTGCATTAAACAACAATAAATAAAATGCAAAGTCTTTCTTCTCATGCTAGCTAATAAATGCAATTTGACAATTTTCCCCAAAATGTACAATACAATCCACCATGCTCATTTAATTCATCATACCAACCATTAATCAAAGTCAAAGAAGGTATTTAATGCTTCTAGATATTTTGTATGCAATATAATTTACACAATCAATAAACATTCAATTAAATAGTTAATAATATACTTTAATAATTGATACATTAATTAATTGTACTAGTGTACATGTGTAGGGTATGTGTGCGTACCTAGTGGACACATATCTCATGCATGTACTAACCATAAACAACCATTTCCTCTAGTGCATAGTTCCTATATGATCACACCAAGACATGTATGACAACAGATCAAGCAATGCATCATTTAATCATATTAACGAAAAAAAATTCACCAATTCATCAATAACTCATTATCAAAAATATCAATAGGAAATCAAAGAGGGTTTGTAACAACCCTAGTTAAATAGTTGCATAGGGTTTATCAAGTATAGTTAATTAAATAATTAACTATCTTAATGTGTATTAGTTAAGTAATGATTAACTATTAATAATATTATTTATTTATTTATTTATTGTTTAATATATGTTGATTAATTAATTAATTGATTGCTTAACACATTTAGTGATTTGGGTAGAGAATTAAAGGCTTAATAAATTTAATTTAATTATTATAAAACTTTATGTGTGACAGGGGATAGGTTATTGAATGGAGGGATAAGGTAGTAAATGGAGGGATAAGGTGGGTGGCATTAAATGAAGGAGGAGGCGGTAAATGAAGAGGATATGACTGGGTAGAGGCCTTCGGGAGATTATTATGAAATTTTGGGAAAGAAGCATTATTGAGGAGAAGGATTGTATTTTCTACTAAGGATATTTTTCTGGTTTTGGAGTTTGGGTGGATTCTTACAGGGGTGCACCATGTTCCTGGGATTTTTGGGCTCGGGGGCCAGGAATCCTCACGGAATCCTAGAGCTAGGGAGTTGGACAGGCTCTATTCCTAGCTCGCAGGGAGGAAGATTCGGTTTTCGTCAGATTTTGGTGAGAGCAGCAAAGTGGACAACCATAGATCGAGAATTTAGCATCAGATCGAGGTATTTTTATTTATTTATTTTCATGAATATGTTGTGTTATGTGGTTGTTACGTAAGTTTATTTACATGTTGTTAATAAATCTAATTTATGCTGAATAATAAATGATTTTAAGCTATGATTAAATTGTACATGATATAATATGTTTTTTATTCATTATTTTAGCTTGTGTTATATAAGGCTTTGTGGGGACAGAGACCTTTCACATGGTATCAGAGCCCTGGTTTAAAAACTTGGACCAGGGCCTACCAACCTACCCGCATGTAAGAAGGATAGTTCAGGAATGGAATTGTTCCAACCCTGAAATTAAAAAAAAAAACCTAAAATGGTTATATTGAAACCTTGAAACCCTTTAATTAGATGAAAATCCAAGCTCCAGCTCCAGCCCCACCTAACGTGCAAGCCAAGCACACAATTATTTTGGTTATATATAAATAGATCTATATACATATAAACAATACACAAATTGAAAATGAAACAGTATAATGATATACAAGTGGAAAATGTTAAATCAATTTTAACAGTTGCTAAAGTGGTAGAGTCACAACATAGCCTAGAAACACAACTTGAGTTGATGGAGACCCATAAACAACAGGTAGAAAAGGCTTTACAAAGCATGGAAGAAGAGTCTGAGAGGATATACAAGGAGGAGCAGCCATCCATTATTGAAGATGAAGCTACATTAGTTAGAGATTTAATGTGTGAACGGGAAGAATATATTGAAAGAGAAACGAAGCAGATGGGAGAAAAAATTAAGCAGATAATAGAGACCTCAAACAAAAAAAAGGCCACGTGCTCTACCAATTTACAGTAAAAAAAAGAATAAGTATTTGCAGTATAAAAAATATATATATACATATATAATATAAATGTAAAAACAAAAATATATATATATCTTCATCCCATATAGAGATCACATCCCTTGCTCTGAGACAAGCGGTCGGTGGCCGAACCATTCTAGTGAACCGTCACATCGCAGAAAACTGACATGAAATGATGCCGAGTCGTCCAGCTCCTGACCTTGAAACAAACCCATGCATCCACATTCATAGTCATATCCACGTTGTCGAGAGCCTTGTCTACCAAAAAATTCCTAGAAACCCCGGTGTTAAGAAATAGTGAATCCGTAGAAAGAGGGTAAGAGAGCACGGTAGTGTTCTTGTGGCCCTGATAAAATATCGGCAGCTGGTTCCAGCCGATCTTCTACCTGTTGTATATGGCCCTGGCGACGATCGAGTCATAGTAAATCATGATCTTATTATTAGGGTTCTGGACAGAGATGTTGAATTGCATGGTCACGTTCAGTTCGTTGTTGGCCACATTTAACTGTGATATGGTGACATTTTCCACATGGAACTTGGGCCTCTGGGGGCAGAGAGCCAACCAGGTTATCAGAATTTCGATGTCGGCGATTACCGCGAGGGTTATGATTATGGAGAGAAATTGGCGTCGACGAGCTCTGTAGGGAGGCAGTGCCTAGTAGGCCGGATAGGCTGGGTAGGGCTGTGTGTAGCCTCCATTGTGGGCTGCACCGGGTGCCTTTGGTCTTGTGGGGTAGTACCCTCCTCCTGGTTTCCCTGCTAGGTACCCTGTTACAGGGGGTTTAGCAGTCCGATCTCCCATACTAATCGATTCAAAGAATTCTCTTAATCTTTGTTACAAAGGTAGCAGGACTACAAGGGAAAGGCAATACAAATTGCAGACAGAAGGCAAGTGAATGGAAAATACAAACACAAAGAGAGTACTAAATGTTGTTCACAAGTTACCCGTGAATCGAACAGTCCAACACCCTGCGAATAGCAACAACAAACAATCCATAGACTATGCTCCACGCCACTAAAGAGGATCTCATGAGGGCATAGTTGCAGCCCGTAGGCCTTTGCCAAGCCATGAGAGAGGAGCCTCCAACCATTACCGTAACCCTGGCCGCAATTGCAGAGTGGGAGAGGCAACAAAAGAGTGGAGCGTTATGAGAATGAGTGTAGGGTTAGGTTTAGGTATGGAATGTGTTGGAGGAAGCAGGGTGGGCACGTGGACTTCATGTGTGCCCTCACCTAGTTAATAATTGCTTTTTCTTCTTTTTATTTTAGTTTTTTTTTTATATATATTTTATTGATTTGATTTGATTATTTTATTTTTATTTTATTATTCTTTTAAAGTATTTTAGATTAGAAAATTAAAAGAAGGAAGGATAAATTAAAGTATTATTAGATTTAAAATTTTAATTGTTTAAATTAGTTTAAAAAAAAAATATCTTGTGTTTAATTATGTAAATTAAACATATTTAAGTTTAAACACATTTAAATTTGTGTTTTTAATTAATTGTAAGTTAATTAAAATTTGTGAGGTGACTAAGTTTAATCATATTTTAATTTGTGATTAAATTAATTATAAGTTAAATATGATGAATCAAAAGTGATTAATCAAAGGGAATAATTTAGATTAAATTAATGATTAATTAGGTACTTAATAAATTAATTAATAATTTTTTTTTTTTTTTTTTTTTTTATTAATGATAATAATAATATTAATTCTGGGATTAAATGAATGAGTTGATTAAGATGATTGGAACTTAGGTTAAGGGTTTTAGTTTAGATTTTTTTTAAATTCTTAATAACTAATCAACTTTAGGTAGAAAAACACCTTAATAGGTTTTAAAATGCAACGTATAAGGACTTAGACCAAGAAGCGTTGAGGGGGTGGAGCTTCATGCACACTAAGCTGGCGAGAGTAAGCATAGGAAGTGGCCAGTATGGTGCAAGGCTAGCATAGTTGGCAAGGGAGTCAGTAATTTTCTTAGGGTAGTGAGACCAAGATTGGAAGCGGCTTAACCCTATTGTCACCTAAAAGGAGTAGCATTTTCTGAGACATATAAAAAGCTACCTTTAACCACGTTTCTATTTTAAGTTGCGTAAATGTGAAACATCCTTGAACTCACCTAACAACTTTGGTTGATGCAGGGGAAAGCATACAGGATGGTCAGGAATCCCAGAATCCAAGGAGAATCGTCTCGGGGGCTGTGATTACCACCACCACCATTTCTTGAACTAGCTCTCATACTGCTCTTTAGAGGCCATAAATGTGAGACTTTAAAAAGGCGTCAACCAACAGGGAATGAAGTAGATCCCCCACCATATGGAACTGGTAATATAGGAAGCGTCGATGGATTCATGGGGAGGGCCTCAACCCGAGGACATCACTAGATAATTGTAGAAGATAAAACTTCCGGAGTTTACTGGGGTTCGTGCCAGTGAATGTGCTGAAGCATGGTTGGAAGGAATGACAAAGGTGTTTTGCCTTAAGGGACTATGTGTCCACCTCAAAGGTGATGATAGATTACTGGGTTGAGAGCAGGTTGCTAGTGGTGGGGAAACTCCTAAGAAGACAGCACATCTTACACCGGGACCACGGTATCTTGGGAACTTTTAGAGGAAAGGTTCAGAAGGAAATATCTTTTGACTTACTATGAGGAACAATAGGTAGGGCGACATTGCTCTATTATAGGAAATAGGACCGTAGAAGAATATGAATTAGGTTTATGGAATTGGTCAAATATGTGTCATACTTGGATAGTGACCAACGACAAGCATAGCGCATGCATGGACTGAACCCTAAGATTAGGGCTATGGTGCGGATGTGGGAAGCGTCTTTAGTAGCAGAAAATGTGCATTATCTTGGAGGAACACATAGACTTAACGGAGTGGGGCCGACCTTTCAGCATCATCACGGATTCATAGAAGGCCCTAGGACGGGAGGGGCTCAAGCCACCTCAAATGGTAAGAGAGTCACACCAAGGACAATAGCCGAGGGATTTCAATGAAGCGGAGGTGCAACATCTGGATTTCATCACCAGCAGCAGGCTGGTCCATGACAATACGAGGGGAGTACTAGTAGGGGCAGAGCTCGAAGGAACTCATTTAGGAAGGCAGTCATAGAGCGATTGCACAAAGTTCAATCATGTTACATGTTGGGTATGTGGAGGACCCCATTACCGGCGTGACTACCCGAGTTACAATCAAGATTTTTTCATAGAAAAGGAAACGCCCCATTAAGAGAAGTAGCATTACTAGATTTATGCAATGGTTAATAATCGCCAAGCCGAACATCTATCCATGGTGGAGTGTGATGTATGCTAAATCATATCAATGTAAGATTTTATTTGATTAAGTGCTACAAATAGTTTCATTTCACCATCTACATTAGAAAAGAGTGGGTTAGCTGACCCTACAGTGGGGTAACCGAGGAAAAACAAAAGCGTGGTAGGACTAGCATCAATAATTTTATAGTAGACTTGGGAGTGTGTATTACCAAGTTGAAAGTATACTTTACTGCTCTTGGGACGTATGACTAATCATTGGAATGGATTGGTTAGAAGCTCATGAATCTATGGTAGATTATTTCGCAAAAAAGGTGCTTTGTGTAAAACTGATGAAGAGCGGTGAGATCAAGGTGTACGGAGAAAGGTGTCGTTACTCTTTATATCAACTGTGAAGTTTAAGCGATGCTTGAGGCAAGGTTGTCGACTTTATGTAGTGGAAGTTGTGAATGAAAGGAAGGGACCCTCCTTGGATCAGTACCCGGTATTGTTAGAGTTTAAGGATGTTTTTTCAGAACGAGTTACCAGGGTTATTTCCTGAGAGGGAGATTGATTTTTTTCTATTGAGATAAAACCTAGTGCGAAACCAATTTCCAAGACTCGTATCAGAATGGCGGTGTCGAAACTTTTGTGAGTTTTAAATTCAGTTGAAAGAGTTACTATACTTAGAGATAATAAGGCCCAGTGTCTCAACTTCGGGTACACCCGGTAATTTTGTAAGAAAGATGGTTCCTTATGGGTGTGTATAGACTACAGGGATTTGAACTGTGCTACCATGAAAAATAGGTACCCAATACCATGAATAGATGTCATCTTTGATTAGATGAAAGAATGACGGTATTCGAGAGATCGTTGTGATGAGGGGTATCACTAGTTAAGTTAAATGTGATATTCCTAAAAATTCCTTTAGAACTCTGTTTGGGAATTACGAGTTTGTCGTAGTACCATTCAGTTGACCAATGTGCCAGCAGGTATTCATGAGCCTCATGAGCAGTATTTAGGAAGTACTTAGACAGCTTTGTACAAGTCTTTCTAGATGACATCCTCATCTATTCCAAACACGAAAGAGAACATGAGGAACAATTGTGAGTAGTGTTGTCCTGCCTTGGAGATAAAAAATTGTATGGAAAGTGTGTTCCTTCTTTCAGAAAGATATACACTATTTAGGTCATATCATTTCCGGTGAAGAGTGGAACTTGAGAAAAGGTAAAGGCCATTATGGAGTGGCAGTCTTGAAATTATGAGGTGAAAACTTCATAGGATAGCGAGGTTACTTCAAAAGATTTATTGAAGGATTCTCAAAATATGTGAAACCATCACCACTTTGCGGTGCAAAGAGTTTAGGTATGAAATGTGGACAAAAGAATGTGATAGGTCATTCATTGAGCTTAGAGGGTTACTAGTGTGCCAATTCTACAAGTGTCGGATATGGAAAATCACTTCACAGCCTACACGGATGCCTCAAAGAAAAGGTTGAGGGCCGTGCTAATGCAATATGGAAGAGTGATAAAAACATGCATCCAAGGAATATGAAGAAAACACAAAGAGATTTCAGCTACTCATACGTTTAGGGTTGGCAGCTGTAGTGCTAGCTTTGAAACTTTGGAGGCACTATCTTGTGGGGAAAAAATTGAGCTCAAAAACGGACCATCAAAGAGTTTAGAAACATCTCTTCACTCAAAGGGATATGAATGCCAAGAAAAGATGATGGAGTGAGTTTATGAGTGAAGTAAGATTTTTGGTATTTCATACATAAAGGAAAGGAAAATGTGGTCCGCGATGCCTTGAGTAGGAGACCATGTCTTCTCCTTGGTACCCCTTAAAGGTCAATGCGAGGGAATGTGGTAGGCGTGCAACTCCTTGGAGATGGTTGTTATTTAAAGGTTACTTCAAACCTCTCTAGGTGGGAGAAATTAGATCCAAAGTATGAGGATATATTCTGGAAGCAGACAAACTGTTAGATAGGGAAGGATGTACATCTTTGAAAGTGGGGATATTTGAAGCATCATATTGAGAGTACTTAGAACACTTTATTGTGTGCATCGATGTGAATAAGATGTCTTGAGACATGGGAAGCTTTCTTCTAGGTAGCAGGCATGAAGTAGCGATGTAAATTCCCATTTCATTTGCAGTGCCTGAAGTGTCAACAGGAAGAAATTAGACCACCATCTACAACCACGTGATATTCCTATGTCCAAGTGGGAAGTCATCTTTATGGATTTCGTTGTGGGGTTTTCGCTTACATCTCATAGACACAATACCATTCTTGTGATAGTTGATAAGTTAACCAAAGTGCTCATTTCATTAAGTTAGAGACACTTATAGTTTCAACGTGTGGCACATGTGTTTTGTAAGTGAGGTTATCCATTTGCATGGAATACCTAAGAAGATCATTTGAGATAGGGACTCGATTCACTTCTAGGTTTTGGAAAATTTTGTAATGTCGGCATTGGGGACTTCAGTTGAACTTAAGCATAGCTTATCATCACGAAATAGATGGGAAACCAAGAGAGTAAATCAGTTCATGGAAGACATGATTAGGATATATGTAATAGATAATCAAACCCAATGGGATAAATACCTACCTTTGGTAGAGTATTCCTACAATAACAATTTTCATAAATCTATCAGAATGCCACCCTACGAATATCTGTATGGAAGGCCATAGAGAGCATTAGTTGAGTTGGGGATAGATTAGAATCAGTATGTTGGGCCATAATTGATTCAGGGAATGGAGGAATAGGTGATTGAGATTATGCATAGACTAGATACGGATGTGAGAAGAGTTATCTTAGGATGCAAGACCGACCGAGAAGTTATGGGGGTGGGAGATATGTTTTCCATTTGTATAAGGCCTAACAAGAGTACCATATGGTTGGAAGGGGACAAAGTTGTCCTCAATTTATAGGACCGTTCAATATCCAAGAGAAAATTGGACATGTTGTCTATCATCTCGTACTTCCACCCACACATAACACTCATAATGTTTTCATGTATCTATTTTAGGTCATTATGTTGTTGATAGATCACATAAGATAAATTGGAAGAAATTGCAGGTGTGGATGCGAGAACTCTCATGGTAGAACCATTGCTTATATTAGATGCAGTCCGACATCTCGGGAACCATCTAGTAGACCAGAAGTTGGGTCCAATGGGACAAGTACAGTCCAAGATCTACTACTTGGGAAGACATTACGACGAGATTATCCCTCGCTTTTTGACCACCTCAAGAATATGTTTCTCGAAGGTTTGGTCTATGCATACTGTGACTTAGACAACCAGGATTACCTCAAGCCTACACACTTTTATTTTATATTCACAATGAAACTATTAAATGATACAATTGAACTTTTAAGATGTATAAATTTTATGAATGTTTAAATGTATTTGGATAATGTTGGATATGATGTTGGAATATATTGTGAGAATGTAAATTTTATGAATGTTTGAATGTTATTGATGATGATGGATATGATCGTCTACTATGAATGTAGATTCTATGAATGTCTAATTGTTATTGATGATGATGGATATGATGCAATCTATTTTTTAAATGATAATTTATGAATGGGTATAGTTAATTGAATTATGGGATAATATGAGATCTATTTCTAACTTGAAAAATTTGATGTGAAAGTTGTTGGTATCACGGATGCAATTGAAATTATGGTTTTATGCAATTACATGATGATAATGCATAGAAATGTATGATTTTGTGTTAAAGACTAATCCGCAGGTTATGGACTGTGAAATAGCCAATGGATAATGATGATGAAAATGGATGTCATTAGCGGCTGAGAAACAATATGGTATGAATCTTTGTGTGTGGAATTATATTGGTTTGGATGCATGCTATGATTTACATGGGCCAATGCAAGATTTCAAGTGGTAAGGCCCTTAAAACTAAATAGGCGATGTAAAACTCCCTGCAACACGGTGCCACTATATATATATTCCATTGTAGGTGTGGACCTTAGTACTGTTAGGAGGGTGGAGGCATTTCCCACAGGTGTATCCTCTAGAAACTTGGGGAAGTCATGGGAGGATTGTGTTAGCTCACGCTCCCCTAGGTGTGTGATGACGACTGCTAGTTACATGCTGGGGAAGCTTGGTCAAGAAAAGTGACACTTTAAACTACGGGTTCTATTTGGATTTAGGTTAGTATAGTTGATGCTCCAAGATGGTCCAACAGAGGAGGATAGGAATGGAATATGGAGTAAGTTAGGAGGAAAGGATGAGTAGAAATAGTTGAGAGTGTATGGAGATTTTTCCTATGTTGGAACTTATTGTTTCCTTCTGAAAAAGAAAATGCATATATATATATATGATATTTCATAATTATGTAATTAAACTACAATTGTCTAAATAAAATGGTTGAGCTAGATAATTGTAATTACAAGATTTCACAAACATTTGATTGGTTTATTACCTTTTATAAAATGAATCGTCTTGTTGAATGGATTGGATGCATATGGAAATTACTATAGAGATGATAGTTGTTGATATTAGTAATACTTGAAACACTTGTATGTACTAGCTACATGCATTTCTTGTGCATGTACACTAGTATGAATGAGTTTCTTGGCTTACTTACTAATAATGGCGGTCATTTGTTATGGAGAAAATGTGTGAACCATCTTTCTTTCCCTTGTATCATAGAATACCTTAACCCGGGATGAAGTTTCTGAAGAGATGAGTGTATGTAAAAACCCTGGTTAAGTAGTTGCATAGGGTTTATCAAGTATCGTTAATTAAATAATTAAATGTCTTAACGTGTATTAGTTAAGTAATGATTAACTAATGTAATATTAACTAATTAATTAGTATTGTTTAATATGTGATTAATTAATTAATTGATTATAACGGTATTTAATGATTTGGGTAAAATTAAAAGGCTTAATAACTATTTAATTATAAAACTTACATATGACGAGGGGATAGGAATATTTGAATGGAGGGATAAGGTAGTAAAATGGAGGATAAGGTGGGTGGCATTAAATGAAGGAGGAGGTAGTGAATGAGGAGGATATGACTAGGCAGAGGCCTACGGGAGATTATTATGAAATTTTGGAGGAGAAAGCAATATTGAGAGGGAAGTGTTTTGTTTCTTGGGATATGTAATTTTTGGTTAGGGAGTTGGGTGGATTATTCTGGGGGTGCACCGGAGTTCTTGGGATTTTGGGTTTGAGGGGCGAGGGAATCCTCAAGGTCTGAGCTGAGGCCGGACAAGCTCTATTCTAGCTTCCTTGAGGGGAGGAAGATTCCGGTTTAGGCTGATTTTAGTCAGGCAGTAGAAGGGACAACAAAGATAGAATTTAGCATCATGAAGAGGTATTTTATTTATGGATTTTCATGAATGTGTGGTGTTATGTGGTTATTCACATAAGTTTATTTACATGTTGTTAATAAATCTAATTTATCTTTGAATAAATGATTTTAAGTTATGATTAAATTATGCAGGTTATAATATGTTTTTTATTCATTATTTTAGCTTGTGTGTTATAAGGCTCTGTGGGGACAAAGAGCCTGCAGGGTTATAAGCTTATGGTAGGAACCAAGTGAGTAAACAATAGTGGCACCTCTAATCCTCAATCAATATTCTCAACTAACATGAAGCATCCTTCCTTCCTAACCTACTTCCATCTTCCATCCCATCCTTTCCTGTTGTACTAAGGCTGGAGCGTCAGCTATGATGACCTAACTCCAAAGTAGAACCCGTAGAGGAAGTGTCATATATCTCCACCAAGCTTCCCAACATGCAACTAGCAGTCACCATCACACACATGTAGGGGAGCATGAATTCACACACCCCTCCCACAACTCCAGGTTTGAGGAGGGATAGCAGTGGGTAATATGATGGGGAGCATCTCAAACAAACCAACATGGAGGCCAAGACAACTGGACAAGTACCATAAATTTTAAGAAGTACTTTGAGACATTAATGAAACCATCAAGTGGATGCACACTTGTAAAATGTAAATGGACCTTGAACTATCTTCTCTCGTCCTTAGTAGGTGAAACATAGAGTAGTTAATGCAGTTAGATAGAATTTAATGTTAGATTGGAGATGGTTAGAGCGAGGAGGGAAACGGGTTATAGACACCCTCATTTGTGTATTGTAACATTAGCATGAAAGATTATGCCAATTAGGGAGAATGGCATAAGAAGAAGGAGATGTAGTGAGAGTCCAGTACAAAAGTTAAGTTAATACAAAAAAGGTTTTGACTGGACTCATGGTGTTCCAGTATTCTGCATTGTATGCATCTTTGAATGTTATTCTCATGAATGGTTTACTCTTTCTTTCATGCAATTTATTTTATGCTATGTATGAATGATTTCTTGTTGAATGTCTAAAATAAAGAGAGAGAGAGGAGTAAAGGAAATGAGTTTCAATCATTTCTCTATAGAAAAAGTTCCTATAAAGTGCAGTTGAATTGTCTGCTAGGAGTGCATTGACAAAGGTTCGGAGTTTATCTCACAGCTTCCAGGAATATAGATAGATTTTGTTCTCATTTCCACGGAAGTGCAGTCAGGCATGAGCCATGCAAGCAGTCTTGTGAGCCGAGGTAAAAGTCTGAGTGTGGACTTGAGAGAAGTATTGAAGACCCCGGCACTATAGGTGTCTTGCTTGAGAGTTGAAAAGGGATTCAACACTTGGAAATGTTTCAAGTACGCAGAGTGCGTGCAAGAGTTTTCCTAAAAGACTTGAAGTCGAAAAGCACATGAAGTTTGTGCATTGGAAAATAGTGAGAAGGCATTGCGAGTTTGTGTCGCAGGTAGTTGGGTACCATGGGAAAACAACTTGGTAAAAGTTGCAGGAGTCAGCAGGAAGAGAGGCGGTTCGAATTCTCTGTGGAGAATTCCGTCCAAATGAGTCGTCAAATCTCACGGAGGCTTGAGAGGTTACAATAGAGTATTCCCAAAGGTTCAAGCCCAGGAGAGGAAGAACCGTAGATCCAAACCAAGAAGGGGCCGTTGGATTTACCATGGATTTCTATTTCATGGTTTCATAGATTGAAGTCCAGTAATCTTTGCAAGACTTCAGCGAAATCATGAAGCGCATAAAGTCCCAAAAGGAATGAGAGGTCGTGTAAGACACATGAACAGCGGAGAGTGGACAGGTGGTGCACTCTCTACAAGGAAGTCAATTCAATTGACCATTTTGGGGTTTCGTGGGTAAAGTTACGGAAATCCTTGCATGTCGAGTTATTGAAATGCAGCGAAGTCGAAGTAAAGGTAAAGTAAAGGGGCATTGAAAGTTCAACCTTATGGATGCATCCATGTTTGTTAAATAGGGTTTGGATGTGAGGGCGGGGATTGCTTGACATTGCAACTCCCGAAATAGCGATAAGGAGAAATCCGAAAATTATTAAGGGAGAAAAGGTGATCAAGTGTTGATTGTTCGGGTTTGAGATTGAAAGACAAGACATGACCACGGTTAAATGAAGTCACGAAGTCGATCTCTGAAGATATACAAGGTTGCTCCGAGTTAAGTGTGGATGCGAGATTTCCCGAGGGAAATAAAGAAACCATTTCGAGGAAACTCTTGAGACGGTGTAAGGAAAAAGATCCTGTATGTAACCTTCCAATCGTGGGTTGAGGAGGGTTGCAATCAGGTTTGGTATGTCGAGCATGAAAGAAAAGTTCTTTGCTGCGTAGCAAGGAAAAGGAGGAATTCACCATGCAGGGAAAGGACGGGGAAAAAACCCGATCCACTAGAGGAGAGGGAAATGCGAAGAGAAAGGGGTAGGCGGATTACTGATCCATCCATGGAGAGAGATGCATGATCTACAAACCAAACTCGAAGACATGGAGACAACTTTCCTGGTGCCTGATGCAGTCTTTGAGGATGTAAGTGATTCCAAGAAAGTGAATTTGAAATTGAAAATGAAGTTGGAAATGAATAATTTGCAACCGAAGATGCAACAAATGAGCGTTTGATTAGAGATATTGCAAGAATGGGTGCAGAGGAAAATGGACATTCCGGTTTATGAAGTCTATATGTAGAGCTTCTAAGCTGGATTAGAGCTCTAGACACATATTTTGACTATGAATATGTCGAAGGGACAAGAAGGTCAAACATGTTGTCACGGGATTAAAGGGACATGCGGCATTGTGGCGGGATGAGCTTCGAGATGACGGGCGCTACAAAAGGTAAGCACAAGATTAGAATTGGAGACGGGGATGATTGCAAAGATGAAGCGAAATTCATCCCGAGGGATTATCAAATTAATCTGTTTCGAAGAATGAAGATTTTGAGACAGAAAGGGATGATATTGAAGGAATACACTGAGGAGTTTGTTAAACATCAGAGCTGGTCATTTTGAGAGTGATGATGAAAAGGTTGCAAGATACATGAATGATCTGAGATCGACATCGAGGATGAGATGAGAATGATAACTCCCGCTCAGCTTGAGTGGAAGATTCTTATTAGATAGCTCTAAAGGCTGAAGAAATTTGAGCAAAAGTAGAAGTCAAAGAACCCGGTAGGAGTCATCGAATAAATCGATTTCCAGGTTAAAACTAGAAACCTAGAAATTTGGAAGAAACCATTAAGACTTCGAATTGAGAGGTGGAACCTCCGCGGAGAGGCGGAATCTTGGTGAGAGAGGAGAGTATTTTGATAATAATATTTTTCCTCGTACTAGAGGGAAAGGAAAGAGGAATAAGTGGAGTGATAACATGCTTCACATGCGGAGAGAATGGGCACAAGTCTTATGAGTGTCTAGACAAAAGAAAGAAAGAGAGTGGAGAGACTCACATCGTTGAAGCATAGAGGTAGAATGTTGAGGTAGAAGATGTTGGTGAATATTGATGATCACGAAATTTCTTTTGACACGGAGAAGGAGGTGGAGAGTTCGGTCAAAAGGAACAGACTTTTTCAGACCACTTGCAAAACCAAAACCCGAGGGTATACAAAATTCATTGTGGATAGTGGTAGCATAGATAATCTCGTTTCTATAGAGATGATAGAAAGAAATTTGGAGGCGATTGATCCATCAAGCCCATCTGAGTTTAATTGGCTACAAGGACATCAAGTAAGCTGTCACTAAACAATGTTTGGTTGAATTTAGATAGGAGGATATAATGATAAGATATTATGTGATGTTATTCCTATGGATGTTTGTCATCTATTCTTGGGTAGACCATGGCAATATGACGAGATATGATTCATGATGGGAGAATGAACAAATACACCTAGAAAAGAATGGGAGGACTCACATGTTGTATCCAAAGATAAGAGGAGGTGAAACCTAGAAGTAAGAAATGGCTTATACTTCTCATGAGTGGGAAGGAACTTCTTCTGAGAGGTCAAGAAAAGAAAGAAAGAACCCTTGATTCATTGTGAGGTGAAATCGAAGATTGTTTTGACCGGCATAAGGGTAGATGATTTACGAGAAAGATTGAGAACTTCTCGAAGAGGTCGACATATTGGTGAACTGAACTACCTGCGTTTGTTGCCACCCGGTCGAAGTGTAGTCATCATATTGATCATACCGGGGATCAGTTTTCCAAAAATATGCATGGAGATTGACACCCAAAGAGAATGAGGAGGTAAAGAATTAGGTCTAGGATTTGTTGGACAAGGTTTGGTCAAAAGAAATCTTGAGTGTGTGTGTTGTTCCAACAATACTAATTCCGAAGAAAGACAGAGGCTAAAGGATGTGCACTGATTAAAGAGCCATCAACAAGATAACCGTCATGTACATATTTCCATTTCAAGGATGGATGATCGTGGATTTAGTGGGCAAAATTCTTTTTCAAAAGATTGATTTGGCCCGGTTATCATCAAATCCGCGCTGAGAAGGTGATGAATGGAGACATCATTCAAAACCAATGAAGGGTTGCCTTGAATGACTTGTTATGTCATTTGGCTTAACAAAAGCACCAAGTACCTTCATGAGGTTGATGAATGAAGTCTAGAGGGAGTTTATCGAAGTTGTTATCGTATATCTAGATGACATCTTGATTTTGGTAAAAGCGATGGCGAGGAAACATCACGAAAATTTGGCTTCTGATATCTGAAGGCTACAACGGGAGGATTCTTGATAAATATAGAAGAGTCCTCATTCATAAGCTATCTCATTTATAAGGGTTTTGTGATTTCCGGAGATAAGTTGAGGATGGATCCGGATCACGATTGAGTAATCAAGAATTGGCCATCAAAGAATATCTTTTGGTGAGAAGTTTTCATGGGTTGGCTGGTTTCTACCGAAAGTTCATGAGAAATTTGATTAAGGTTAGTGCACCGTGTGATGGTTGCAGTGAAAAGAGACATAAGTCTTTTCACTGGACTGAAGAGGCTGAAGAGAGTTTCAATTTGTTGAAGAGTAAGATAACGGAACAATTTGTTTTGGTGTTACCGGATTTCCTGAAGGCATTTTAGGTGAAGTGTGATGCTAGTGGCTATGTTGTTGGAGAGGTCTTGAGTCAAGATGACATGCCAATAGCATGCACCGGCAAGAAGGCGAATGAAATAGTGAAGTACCACATATGATAAGGAGTTTTATGCTATCACACAAGCATTGAAGAAATGGAGACATTACCCGATCACGAAGGAATTTGTCTTATACAGCGACAATCATGCCGCTGCGGTTTACAGCGACTCAACGGGGAAAAGTTGAATGGAGAAATGTTAAATGGGTGGAATATATACAGAAATTCACTTTTAATGATTAAACATATTCAACTCTTTGCTAACAAAGTTGTTGATTCTTTGAAAATTGTTTCTATTGCAGGAGTTCAAAGTCAAAGCGTTGGGTTTTGATGACCTCAGAAACATGTACGCAGATGATCCAGTTTTTAAAGGGTAGCCGGTATTTGAGAATCAATTCTCAGGAGATAGAAGTCAATGGAAGCGGGAATACATGATCTAGGAAGGATTCTTGTTTAAAGGTAATCAAGCGTGTATTATGAAATGCTCCATGAGGTAGAATTTGATGAAGGAGAAACATAGTGGAGGATTGGATACAGAATTTTGGTCATGACAAGGCGTTCACAAAGTTGAATGAGTCATACTTTTGGCTGGGATTGGGAGCAGACGTTGAGATATTCGTGGACAGATGTTGAATTTGCCAGCATTTGAATGGAAGAAGACAGAATGTGGGGTTTATCAACCATTTCCCATACCGGAGAGGCCTTGGGATGAAATCAACATGGATTTCGTATTGGGGTTGCCAAGAACACAAAGGGTTTTGACTCAATCTTTGTGGTGGTGGATATATTATTTCCAAGATGGAACGCTTCATTCCATGTCAGAAGACGATTGTATAACTCACATTGATATGAACTTGTTTTTCAAATAAGTCATTTGAATTCACGGCTTACCAAGGAGAATATTTTCGGATCAAGACACTAAGTTCTTATGACACTTTTGAGCCTTATGGAAGAAGATGGGAACTAAATTATCATTTAGTTGACTTATCATCCTCAGGCGGATGGAAAAACAAAAGTGGTAAACAAAATTAAGAGCTGAAACTTGGTGATAAAACACCACAATGATAAGGACAACATATTACCACAAGTGGAATTTTTCTTACAATAATGACTCTAGGTCAGCGAGCTACGGGGAAGAGTCCATTTCAGTTGTCTATGACGTACAGCGAGGAGGAATTTCTAAATTGAGAGATTCAAAAAATTGCGACTAGGAAGCGTTAGTGTGAAGATTTCAGCGAGGCGATGGAAAACTTCACTGATAGTGAAGGGCGTGCGGTCAGGCCAGGGAATATAAAAGCTGTGAGCAGAGATAAACATAGGAGACAAATTCAATTTGAGGTTGGTGATCTGATTCTATCACATTTGAGAAAGAAAGGTTCTCGAGAGGAATATACAATAATGGCTGAAGATGAAGAAAAATTGGACCATGTAAGGTCTTGAAGAAATTTAGAGCTGAATATACAGTTAAGATTACCCAGTGGGATCGAAATTTCTCGATATTTGTATCTAATATTTGTACCCATATAAAGATGAGAGCTTGAGGGGATGGAAAATGAATATCCAGTGATCCAGTGGACAAAGCGGATGCCAGTTGAAGATAAGCCACAAATGGAGTACATACTAGACAAAAGAAGTAAACAAAAGGCCAGGCGAAAGAAATACTTTGAGAATTTGGTCAAGTGGAAGGGCCATCGGTTAGAATATGCGGTTGGGGAGAATGAGCCCGAGATCGAGAGGGCATGAATGAGCCCGTCTTGTGAGCTCATGGAAAAGATCCCATGACAATTTTCAATCAAGGGAGTATGCGAGGGAGCATCTCAGCTTTGACAGCCTTGAGCCAAAGACAAGCCCCGGACAAATACCAACAAATTTTGAAATTACTTTGGAGACATTGTGAAACCAGCCAGAGTATAGATCACACTTGTAAATGTAAATGGACCTTAGGCGGATCGCTCTTGTCCTTAGTAGGTAACGAAGAGCATTTAAGTAGTTAATGCGGGTAGATAGAATTTAATGTTAGATAAGATAGATTTAGAGCAAGAGGGAAACAAGATATAAAGACACCCTCATTGTTTATTGTAACATTAGCATGAATATTATGCCAATTGAGAGCAAGAGCATAGAGAAGTAGAGAGATGTAGTGAGAATTCCATGTACAAAGTTCTGGATTAATACAAAAAGGTTTTGATTGACTCATGTTGTTGTCCTTCTGTGTATGCGTCGAGATGTTATGCTCATGAATGGTTTACTCTTTCGTCATGCAGTGGAATTTTATACTATGTATGAATGATTTCTTGTTGAATGTCGAAATCTCGAGAGAGAGAGGGTAAAGGAAATGAGTTTTAATTGTTTTCTCTATAGAAGGCAAGAGTTCTGGGAATTATGCGGTTATGAATTGTTAAGCATAAGGAGTGTGTCGACAAGGTGTTCGGAGGTTTTTCTCTGAAAGCTCAAACTAGATAACTTTTGTTCTCATTTCCATAGAAGTGCTTGATTAGGCACATGAGCCATACAAGGAGTCGTGACCAAGTAAAGTCTCTCAGTTGGGGCAGTGAAGTATTGAACTACTTCTTTATTACAGATTGATAAGTAGAGTCAAAAAGAGTTTCAACTTACTTGGAAATGTTTGAAGATGCATACAAGAATTGGGGCGGGAGTTTCGAAGACTTCAGTCGGGAAAGAAAACACATAAATTTTGTGCATTGGGCGATTGAGAATGTGTTGCAAGTTGTGTCACAGGCAGTTGAGTACTGTGTGAAAACCACTTGGTAAAAAGTTGCAAGAGTCCTTGGGAAGAGAAGAGAAAGATGGTCGGAATTCTCTGTGGATAATCCACGAAGTCCCGTGAGATGTCATATCTCCACGAGGTAAGGGGAAGTTACAACAAAGTATATTCCCAAAGGTTTAAGCTCAAGAGAGGAAAAACCGTAGATCCAAGCCAACAAGAGGGTCATTGGTTCCGTGGATTCCCTATATCACGGGTTTCATAGGTTGAAATCCGTAATCTTTACAATGGGACTCGTGAAATCATGAAAATGTGAAGTCCGAAAGAATGAGAGGATCATGTGGGCCCTTGAAGGAGAGTGGATAGGTGGCGCACTCTCAACAAGGAATTCAATTCAGGTTGACCATTTCAGGATTTTGTGGAGTGAAGTTCTAAAATCCTTGCATCGGGATTCCGTTGAAATGCAAAGATCGAATTCACGATAGATAAGAGGCATTGAAGGTCAATACAAGCGCATTAGCGTTTGATGCATCCCGGGTTTTGCTGGAGTCAGGGATGAGTTGCCCGACATTGCAACTCGAAAATAAGTGATAAGGAAAATCCGAAAATTGGTAAAAAGGAGTCAGCGTTGATTATTTCCCGGTTGAGGAGATTGAATAAAGACACCCGACCAACTGGATTCAGGCGTGAAGTCTGATCTCAAAGTACAAGAGGTTTCAGAGACAAGTGTAGGTGCAGATTTCCCGAAAGGGAAATAGAAAAACCATTTTGAGAGCTCTTTGGGCTAGTGCAAGGGAAAAGATCCTCTATACATAACCTTATGACCCACGGGTTGAGGGAGGGTGTCACAGCTCCTCCACCCCTCCTTATAGAACTAGGGTCAACACCCTACATCCAACCATATTGTGCAACTACTATTCTTAGAATCACGTCATCAAAATAACCACTTTCTGGGAAAGTTGTGCATCTGTCAAAACCACACTTATACCGGATCACTTAGAAATATTTCGAATCATAAATTAAATAGTATGTACAACTTATAGCATACACTATATTTTTGAGGATGTCTACGACATCTAATTTACCTCAACACTATAGTCATTTGTTATTACATAACTTGTCAGCACATAACTTAGTTCACTAATACTCCTTATCCATGCGGACACATCACATTTTTCATACGGTCATCCATACTTGTATTGACGTTCAGTTAATAAATATATTCTTATTTACAGCATGTCTCATATCTATTATACATCCACAACATAATGTTACACTGGTATCCATTGTATTAAAATCACACTCAAATTTGGATGTTTGAACAATTTACATAACTATCATCCTTATGAACATATAACAATAAAATAACATTATGCAACACTTAAAATATGTCGAGATACAGATATCTCAAATGTCTATATCAATATATCTAAGTCCAAGTAATTACTAAACAATGAATTACCACTATGAGTACAATCAAATTTATCACTTTTTAAGGTCAAAATATGGGACGTTACACAAATGGACTGCAGAATGCACAAAATATTTCAAGTTAGCGACTATATAGGTATTATTTCAAGGCACAACCAAAATTTGGAGGACTTGCGCATGAAGATCCAGTCACTCAACAAAGAAGTTTCCATTACCTTGGATCCGCTAGAGAAACAAGAAAAATTTGACCCGGAATCGAAGACAATGAGCTAAATGCCTTCTTCCAAGTACAGTCAATAGCTAAGAAATAGTTACACGAGCTTTGACCTATCGTTTAGAAAACCTATCTGTAGATGCATCAATTAGATGCTAAAGTTGACTCAGAGTGGAACTCTAGTCGCGTCCAAGCCTAAGGGATTCATTATAGACGAGTCTTAGTAGTTTGTGGCTGAAGCTTCACTCCTTTCGAGGAAGTGGAAGGAAAAATTCGTCAATTTTCAAGGAGTAAGGGAGACTTGGGTGGTACCTAAGTTGGGCCCTTCATTGAAGAAGTGGAAAATGAAATAAATCGAGAGAAGCTAGAAGCAAAGCAAGACAAAGACAAAGGAAAGGAACATGTCAATTCATGGACCACGAAAGAACCAAGGATTCGACTTGAGGAGGAGTCGAGGTTTGTGGTCGGAGCCTGTTGGGCTCTTCGTTTTGTTGATAGAAGTTGCACAAGGAATGATACAATCCCAATTTTTTAAATAGAAGATGCCCGAGTCATAGAGGAGTTGGACAACATAATGAATAAAGAAAGCGAAAACAGTTGGAAGGACAACACTTAACACCAACATGAGAGTTACAACAAAACAAGAAAATAAAGCATTCGAAGTCTCAAACCTGAAGATCCCAATTGGTTTATATATACGGGATGAATATGATTGTAAAGGTTTCAGATGGTTGTTGGAATTGGTTCGCGTTTTGGGTAAATGTTAGCTAGAGTTTTAGAGTATGGATTTTGGAACTAGAGCAAGGATGTAACAGAGTCATGTCTTGTTCTAATGTTGAAAGAGAAAGGGTTTGTGATAACCTTGTTTCTCAGTAGTCTAGCATTTTATGTTATCTTTGGCATGATTGAGTTGTGTCTGTAACTTAGTCGAATCATGTAATTGAAAAGAACCATATGAAGTTAATACCAAGAGAGACCCAAATTTTGAAATTATTGTGTATGTTTAGATTCATATTATCTTCAATGTTGCTATGTATTATATTTATGTGAGATATGATTAATTGGATATAGATTCTTTATGAATGAAACACAAATCTATTTTCTTTAATCCAGGTTAGGAATGTTTAGAAAGTTCCAGGTTTAATCTATCTTGCGCAGTAATAACAATGATCTTGACATTGTATGGATTTTTCTAGGTATTCTTCTTACCCTTCCTATTTTCTAGTCTTAATTTCTTTGGGTGAGACTTATTCCCCTCAAGGAAGATGAAAATGTGGGTCTCCTAGACTACTTTGGTACCTTTGTTGGTAACTTGAGAAGGGCCCTGGTCTAATCAATTCCTCTCCAACATATTGCTGAGAAGGACCCTGGTCTAATCAATTCCTCTCCAACATATTGCTCCATGATCCTATTTTATTCTAATAGCGGTATCAAAGTGAAAGGTAACTCCCAAGAAAAGAGGGTTCATGGTTAGTGGAACAATGGTGGAAAATGGAATGTTGGAGTCGATAATTTAACAACAAACTACAGAGTTATGGAAGATACAAATGGAATATTATTTATATTAGAAGGATATGTTCCTACCATTGGATGGAATAACAAAGAATCGGTACCAATGAAGGACAAATAATGAGAGGTTCTTGACATAAATGCACTAGGAATGATCTGAGTTGAGCCTACAGAAGTGTTGAATTTGACTTTAAATATTTTGAAAAAAGACTAAGGGGAGCTTATGGACACATTCGGATAAAAGATGTATGAAAATCCTAGGCATCCAATATGAAGATGTCGGGTGGAATTGTTGCGGATCATTTAAATGAACTTAATATGGTTAATAATGGTGAGTTCTGTAAAGTTGACTTTGATGATGAGGACATAGCTCTTCTAATCTTGTGCTGTTGCTGAAAGTTGGAGCGACTTGAGAGTATGGTTGTAAGAAATAACTTTTATCTGGTTCAACACTTTAAAATTTGAAGATGTTGTTGAATTGATTTATCCTTAGTGAGAAAATGTGATGGAAAAAAAAAGGTGAGACCAAATGTCACGTTAAACATGGAGAAGAGGAGACAAAAGGATAGAAGAGAGGAGGATCGAGGAAACCCCGTTGGAATTATATGAATGGAAGATCCAAATCCAAATTTGTAAAGATAGGGTGTTGGAATTGTGGTAAGAAAAGACATATGAATGGGCTAAAATCTCAAAGAAACAAAGAGATGGAAAGAAAGACAAAAATCAGGGGAAGAAAATGTAATGGGTGATGTGTTACAACATTATTTGATTCTTTCATAGATAATATTTATGAGTCTTAGGTAGTAGGTCGCGAGGGGATTCATTTCTTGTCACACCCCATAGAGAGCATTTCTAGATTATGTTCAAGAGTGATTTTGGACGGTTCATTTGGGTGATGATACACCATGGAAAATTGTTGGAATGGGAAAGGTAAAAATAAATTAAAGAAATGAAACAATGGTTTATATCCATATTTATATATAAAGTGTGGAAGGTCACCAAAGGATCATTGGAAGGATGTAACTGGTATGATTGACTCTTCTATATATTTAGCATATATAGGAGTGGATACAACTTGTGTGGAATCATAGGATTGGAGACATGAGTGAGAAGTGGATTCAAATACTTCACAAAACAAAATTGTTTCCATATCTTAAAAAATTGATTTGCAGTTTATGTGACATTTTGTTTATGGAAAACAAAAAGAGAGTCATATTTATCAAATTTGAAAAAGAAAAGAAAGAGTGAAAGGTTAGAGCTTGTTCCATACGAGATGTATGGGGACCAAATCATACATCATCTCTTGGTGGCTCTTGTTATTATGTTACTTTTATTGATGATATGCTTAACCAGAAAAACTTGGGCTTATTGCATTCGACAAAATTCTAATGTTTTTTAATACTTTTAAGAAATGAAGCTTTAGTTGAGAATGAGAAAAAAAGGTTGAGGAACACCGTCCGATTAATGGAGGTGAATATTGCGTGAGGAGTTTGATAATTATTGTTCATACCATGGGTATTGCAGCAAGGAGTTTGATAATTATTGTTCATACCATGGGATTTGTAGAGAGAAGACAATTCAAGGAACACCACAAGAAAATGGTGTGTCATAAAGGATGAACATGACAATCATGGAGCGTGCAAGGAGTATGAGATTGTGTGTCGGTCTGCCCTTATAGTTTTGGGAACATGTTTTAGATATCGTTGTTTACTTAATAAACAAAGGACCTTCAAGCTCTTTGGATGATAAAATTCCATAGGAGGAATGGATAGGTAAAAAGGTAATATATTATTTTTTGAAGACTTTCGGTTGTGAAGCATTTGTCCATATTGATAAATAAAATAGATCAAAGTTTGAGGCAAAATCTAGGAAGTGTACGTTTATTGGATACAATGTTAATAATTTTTGTTATCACTTATGGGATTTTGAAAATTACAAAATAATTAGGAGTAGAGATGTCATATTCAATGATAAGGTCATGTACAAAGATCAATTGTAGGGAAAGATACAAGAAAAATAAAATAAAATACACAGTGCTTGATGAGATCCCTGAAAAAGAAATTCGAAAGGTACCAAAAAATCAAAATGTACAACAACGAGAGAAACAGGTACCTAAAACTCCTGCATGGGTTGTTAAAATATCTACCAGGTTAAGTAGACCCCCAGAACGATATTCTCCTTCATTTTATTATTTATTGTTGACTGATTTTGGTGAACCATAATGTTATGAAGATGAAATGTAGGTAGACACTAAAAAGAAGTGGGAGCAAGGCATGAAAGAGGAAATGGATTCCCTAGTAAATAACTAGACTTTGGATTTGGTTCAGTTTCCTGTAGGAAAAAAAACATTGCAGAATAAATGGGTTTACAAGTTGAAGGAAGAATATGGAGGAAACAATAAGTACAAGGATAACCTTCTTGTAAATGGGTTTGAAAAAAAGAAAGTTATATATTTTGATGAAAAATTTTCTCCTGTGGTTAAAATGACTTAAATTAGGACTATTTTAAGTCTTGTGGAAATATAATATTTTCATCTTGAACAGTGATATGTAAAAAACAATTCTCCATGGGGATTTTGATGCAGGAGGATCGTTAGCAATGCACAAGTAGAAGACAGTTGGGCGCACTAGCGCATGTTTTGAAACATTTTGAATTTCAAAGATCAATGTATTAATGTAATACCTGACAAAGAATTTTGAGTTATGAACATCTTTAATGACCGAAGGCTGAGCCATCACGTAAGATTGATGGAAAATATATTTTTCTTTAATATGGAGGATCACAGTACAGATTTGGATCTTGCGCTCTTATCTATCTGATTCAATACTTATTGTAATAAATAATAAGTAGTTGATAGCATTTAATTCTGATAGGATAGCATAGAGTATTTGGAGGGAATAACTCAAGAGAGTCCCTTTGTATATATATTTGTATTGTTGTCGAGGAGAGGTTGCTAAATATAATGTGTAGATTTCTATTGTAATCTAAGAGATGGGAGATACAGATATATATTGTATGTATGTAAGTAAGTTTCAGGCGGATGAATATAACAAAGGAATATATTGTCCCAAATATGTGTTGTTATGTGTTTGTCTGAAAGAATGGTAGACTTATGTTTATTTTCAATTCCCTGTTATTTTCTTGTTCTTATATCCATGAATACATTTTCATTGTTGAATGTTTGAGTCAATGTGTGGAGTGAACAAGTTCATATAGGTTCTCTTTATTGAGTGAGTGCAAGGTGTGCATAGTGTCCGCAAGGAGTGCATGGCTGAGTTTGTTTCGAATCAAAGGCTTAGAAGAGATAACGAGAAATTATATGTATGAAAGGGGTGCATAAACATCTGCAAGGAGTGAGCGACAGAGTTTTCAGAATTGAAATCTTAGGAGGAGTAGCGTGATCTCAGCCACAAAGATATAGAAGTGGTTGGAGAACATTTTCAAGGAGTGCAAATTCATTCACTTAGTAGTTGAATGTGGAAGAGGATCTATTGCAAGGCGTGCATAGATTTGATATTTCGACTAAGTGTCGAAGGAAGTGTCCATAAGAAGTCAAGTAAGTTAAGATCAAGAGAAAGAGAGGTGGAAATCTCAAAAGAGAGAGAGATCCCTGAAATATTCACTAAATTCAATGAATGAGATTCGTTCTAGAGGGAGACAAATTGTTCCAGGCCATCGGATCTAGGAGAACTATGAGGAGGATAATCGCGAAGTGTTTCGGTACTTTAGGATTTGATGAGTTTGGAGACTTGATGAAAGTACAGTCATGAAATATGAATTAGCGATTATATCT
Organism: Picea sitchensis; assembly: GCA_010110895.2. Classification (NCBI taxonomy): domain Eukaryota; kingdom Viridiplantae; phylum Streptophyta; class Pinopsida; order Pinales; family Pinaceae; genus Picea; species Picea sitchensis. The sequence continues at coordinate 21,497 of SNQJ01S0021603.1, read as the reverse complement.
AAGTCATTGATCATGAGAGGGACACGTGGTGACATATTAAAGAGTTCAAGAATCGAAATTTTGGAGGCTCGTGGGTGGAAGGCCTAGAGTTTCGCAAGGTTGTGAAATCCAAACTATAGTAAGGTCAAAGAAACTAAGGAGACACGTGGAAAAGTTCATAACCTCAGAGAAGAGTTCTTCAGGAAAAGATGAAAGAAGAGTTTTAGATATCCCTGAAGTCTGAATCGCAAAGGAATAGACCCACGGTCATAGTCATGGTCACTTGCGAAAGAAACCTGTGCATTTGGGTAGAGTTGTTTTTGGTTCCCGCAGGGACCCAAGGAGTTGATCTGACTCAGTTTTGTGAATGATCCAAGTCTGGGAGGTCAAGAAACCCTTTGGAGGGAAGGGGGTATGCATCAAGAGTGGTATCAAAACAAGTACAAAATTGACTTCTGTAGAGAAAGAGGAGTAAGATGATATCAGGAGGGGTATCAAAAGCGTCAACACAATGCCACCTACAAGACTTTCTGAACCACCTGTAGCCAACAGAGCTATGGAAAGGGAGATGAGAGAACTGCGTAAGAGGTTAGATGCCATCAATACAACACAAAGGAGAGTGCTTGATGCTGGAGAGATCAACAAGGTAGAAAATGAAGAAGTAGAAGTTGAGGAAGCTATAGCTGAGGATGCTATGGAAGAATGTATATTGAGAGGGGTTTTCAAATTGGGAGCCAGAGAGAAGATTGACATCCCTATGTATAAAGGAAATTTAGACATGGAAGAATTGCTTGATTGGATATGAGCAATGGACAAGTATTTCGACTATGAGGATGTCGAAGAGGAGAAAAATGTAAGACATGATGTCACTAGGTTGAAAGGACATGCAACACCATGGTGGGATGAATTTCAAGATGATAGGAGAAAAGGAAAAGGAAAAATAAAGAGTTGGGATTGAATGGTATCTAAGATTATCGCAAAAATCATGCCCAAGGATTACCAGATAGGTCTGTTCAGGAGGATGCAAAACCTGAGACAGAGAGGATTCACTATGAAGGAGTACATAGAAGAGTTCTACAAATTGAATATTTGAGCTGGAAACAGAGAGAGAGATGAAGAGAAAGTTGCTAGATACATTAATGGCCTAAGGTATGATATCCAAGACAAAATAAGCATGGAGACAGTCAGGATTGTAGAGGACACGTATCAAATGGAATTGAAGGCAGAAGAGAAGTTGGTGAGGAAGAAGAGTCAACAAAACCGAGGTCAAAGCTTGAACAGAGGAAAAGGAGTTTCCCAGGATAAAGCACAGAATCCAAAAGACGAGGTGGAGAAACCACATAGTCACTCTCAGAGAGGAGGAAGTTCCCAAGAAAGGTAGAGTGGTGGTAGAGATTCTTTTCCCAGAGGATGAGGAAGAGGTAGAGGAGGCGAACTGAGATGTTATGCCTATGGAAAAACAAGACACGTGCCTTGGGATTTCCCCGAGAGGAAGCTCACATTTCAGAAGTGCAGAAGAGAGATGTTGAGATAGAGGGTGTAGAGGATGGAAGATCCTTGATGATTTAGAAGGTTCTCTTGAAGCAGGATCCAGAGACTGAAAGGCTAGCACAAATGAACAATTTTTTTAGGACAACTTGCAAAACGAAGGATAGGGTTTGCAAGGTGATAATTGACAGTGGGAGCACATACAACTTAGTATCCAAAGAAATGGTCAAGAAGATAGAGTTGGAGATGACTGCACATACAAAACTGTTTAAGGTCTCATGGTTTCATAAAGGTCATCAGGTAAAAATTACTAAACAATGCCTGGTGGAATTTAAAAAATGAGGATATAAAGACGAGATTTTGTGTGATGTGATTCCTATGGATGTCTATCATGTTTTGCTGGGAAGAATATGGCAGTATGAAAAAAAAGTTATTCATGATGGGAGGAGGAATACTTACACCTTAGAGAAGAATGGTAGGACACATATGTTGCTTCCAATTGAGGAGAAGAAGGTAAAGGATGAATCTAGTGTGAGCATACTTCTCATGAGTGGGAAGGAAATCCTAAATGGGGTAAATAAGGAATGGGAGATGCAGTTTGTTGTAGTGAGGAATCCTAGGTTTATCCTTACTAGTACATCAATGGAATATTTTCCTGAGGAAGTTCAAGAATTGCTACAGAATTTTGCTGACATTGTAGTGGATGAGTTGCCAAACTCATTACCCCCTATCAAGAGCATCATCCATCACATTGAATTGATACCATGAGAAAGCTTTCTGAATAAAGCCTCATACAGGTTGACATTTCAAGAGAATGAGGAGGTGAAGAGATAGGTTCAAGATCCGTTATACAAAGGATTGGTCAGGGAAATATTCAGTCCATGTGCAATGCCAACTGTATTAAGTCCAAAGAAGGGTGGAGGATGGAGAATGTGTATAGACTCAAGGGCCATAAACAAGATCACCATCAGATACCGATTTCCATTACCCAGGATGGATGACTTGATGTATTTCTTTAGTGGAGCTAACTATTTTTCAAAAATAGATTTGAAAAGTGGATATCACTAGATAAGAGAAGGTGATGAGTGGAAAACAACATTCTAGACAAATCAGGGGTTATATGAATGGCTTTTTATGTCATTTGTCTTAATGAATTCCCTGAGTACTTTTATGAGGCTGATGAAGGAATTGTTGAAGGATTTCATTGGTAAATTCATGAGTTTATATCTGGATGATATACTAGTACTTAGAAAGACTAAGGAGGAGCACTTGAGACATTTGACATTGGTAATGTAGAGGTTGTAGCAAGTGAAGTTGTTGATTAATCTAAAAAAGTCCTCTTTCATGAACACATAATTCATATATTTGGGTTTTGTGATTTCTTCAAATGATTTGAAGATGGATCCTGAAAAGGTGAAAGAAATCAAAGAATGGTCGTCACCGAAGAATATATTTGAGGTAAGAAGCTTCCATGGGTTAGCAAGTTTTTATCGAAAGTTCATCATAAATTTTAGTGGGATTAGTGATCAAATGATGGATACAGTGAAGAAAATACACAAGTCTTTCAAATGGATAGAAGAGGCTGAGAGGAGCTTCAACATATTGAAGGAGAAAATAACTAAACAACT
>SNQJ01S0021602.1:355240-371722 GCA_010110895.2 Picea sitchensis | reverse complement strand
CAACTCCCACAAGGCCATCCTAAACCCCAATACTATAGGGAAACAATAATAGTTTTGTAGGAATCAAAGAAACCTAGGGTTGAACATGGGACATATTAAATATTCTCAAAACCTAGATTAATATGGAATTTTCAAATGTCCTAAGTAAACTTAAGAAATATTTTTCTATTTTGTAGATGTATGATTGAACAAATAGAGAGAAAGTGTACATGGAGCTAAAAATCCCATGTAGCGAGTAATTGGACCAATAAAGAGAAATTTCATAACACACGAGATAAAAGTTCCATATAGGGACTAATTGGACCAACAAAGAGAAAGTACAAAAAACATAAGCTTAAAGTCCCGCGTAGGGGGGTCTATTGAAGGAGAATTTGAGGTAGCACGGAGAGCCATAGCCAACCTATACACTACCCCTATTGTAAAATAATATAAATCTATCAATTTCTTCGTAAACAGGAGGACCTAATTGTTGAGAACCAGGCCTTTATCTTTTCATCTATTAGTAGAATCCATGTTCAGAAAGATAATCATAATGCACAGTTTGTTTTTATCATGGAGTATCTATTACAACATAAGAGGAAAATCAATGCTTTAAAGGAAGAGTGCATATGTTGCACTAGAAAATCTCAAATTTGTCAAAGAGATTTCAATATGTTGCTTTCAATGCTAAGATGTATGTCAGTTAAATGCCTATGGAAAACAAAGAAAAATAATATGTTCATCAAATTCCTCTAGATTTGGACATGGTTGGGGAGGCCCAAGACTCTTATCCCTATCTAATGGAGAAAGAGGAATCTTGCAATATGCATGTTTTTCATTAATTCCAGGTCTTCGTGTACTACAAATTCTATCTAGTATTAAGTGTCATCTATAGGATTTGTACTAATAAAATTTCACAATCCTCTACAAAGGATAGAATTGCATTTTTGGTAGACAAGCATCAAATTTTTTAACAAACTATGAATCAAAGACTATGGGACAAACCATTTTTTTGTATTCTTACATTGACCAATACAACTATAACAATTTTTGCTTCATTATTTAATGAGCACTCAAACTATTCTCACAAATCCTATTGAGGTTCCTCTTCATCTTTGCCATTATTCTTGAGGTGAATAGTATTTTTTTGGGAACATTTTTTCCACCAATACCATTTTTTATTACACCCAAAGTAAAATCCCTTAGCTCGTATCTCTTCCATTTCCTTTATCATGATTATGGTGTGCTTATGCATTATTGTGTTATTTAGAACATATCTATCATTACTTCAGCCCATGGATCCTATGAGTTTCTTATTGACTTATTGTCTAGACAAACTAACAAGAATATTTTGAATCTCAAAAGGATCACAACTTGGAGCCTAAAAGGATCATCCAACAATCTCTTTCCATATGCCAAACTCTCTGTGCCAATCATATCAAATAAATATTTTTATCCCTGCAAACCCATAATGGATTTCACACTTTGTAATATCCTAACTTCAAATATCTTCCCACAAACCCAACACCTTAAGATAAATTGTATTTCATATCTTTTTTAGGTTCATATCTCTTAGAGGATTTCTCTCTTTATGTTTCCAAAAAGACATGTGATAGGCTCAGAAATTGTCATGTCATTATGATGATGTCAACATGGTTGGCTCATTAAACACAAGGTCCAATTAAATTCCACCACATGGAAATGAAACATCAACATGAATGAACTTGGAAGGACTAGTGGTGGCTCTAGAGTGTGCCACATGGGACCACTACACACTTTTCAAGATAAGTTAGAAGACACCCTTAACAAAACAATTCCAAGTATTTTGGAGAATTGGACTCAAACAAGATTTCACTAGGCTCCAATAATACTTCGGATCCATAGCAATTGAGTAGATTTGTCATTTCAAATATCTACAATGCAAGAAATTTCTTAGAAACATGGTACCTAGACTTAATCCTATTTCACAATACTTTAGGTTTGGATGCCTTGGTGGGCCTGGGGTTCCATGGCTTAAGTTTGTTAGACACTTGACACTTGCTAGAAGCATATTGCATCAGAGTTTTGCATGCATGAGGAATAGGGAAACCAAGATAATTTAAGGATACAATGAGTTGTTATGAGAGAGAGTCCAAGATCTCAAAATCCCAATATAATGACACATGGAATAATCATGTATGTACAAGGGGATTAAATAAAATAAGATTGAGAGAACACCAAGTGACCACATTTCTACAACCACATCCACTCTCATGTTTATCCATGGTAGGATGCATCAAGTCCACAAAGGTACAAGACTATGATAGTTGGATATGATGTGGACTAATGATTAAATTTCATGTGGCAGTGGGTCACACCACTAAAATAATTATACATTGCAGTATTATTTTACAAAATGTTTGATTCATATTGAGGTAAATAATAAGTAGAGGTTTGAGTCTCCTCAAAGGTGAATAAAATATATAATTTCTTTTAAGCATAGATTGGAGAGCCCTAGAGCCTCCGGATGACTGTAATATTTCAGACAAGATCTGCTATGAGGAAACTTTTCTCTGAGTTTTGCCTCTTTTTGGTTGGAAGAAAGATGAGAGGTATGTCTCTGGAAATATAGTTAGGACATGATGTATATTCTGATTTTAGTTTTGAAATATTGAATATAATGTTTTTTTCATGGAAAAAAATTGGTGTGGATATGCCTCAAAATTTTAAATTGGATAGAAAATATTATATTTTCCTTAGGCTTGTTGATAAGAAACATCTTCTTGAACTCATGGATCTATTGTACATATTTGTAATGTCCCCAAGGCCGAGCCCTATTGTAAATATTGTTTATGAAATGAATTGTAAATATGTTTTATAGGCTAGTGAGCCAAGTTTATATAAGCTAGTGGGCTTATGTGATTGTTAGGCCAGAGAGCCTAAGTGTTGAAGGCCAAGAGCCTGATTTTGTACCTGTATTCATGCGGAACAGTAATAAAATATAAACACTTCTACGTGCAGACCGACCACGATGAACGAGTGATGGGGGACTAAGTTTCCACAAAGTGGGAAAGGGATTAGGGGCTAGAAGGTGGGAAAAGGGACTAAGTGTTGAGCCTAGGGGCTTAGGTCCTTGGGAATAATATTTTAATATTATTCCAAAAGACATGTGAATAATATGTTTTATCTTAAGTTCTTTTGTAAGGACAAACAACTTTCGACTAGAAGGAACGCATGCAGTTCCATGGGTGACAAGTGTCAACCCAGGCGCATGCAAATAAAATGGATGAGATGAGCCATGTTGGGGGTTTCTCCTCCATTCTACCTGACCATCTGAGCATGAACCCATCCGACCTCGGCAAGAGATACCCTTGTGCACTCTGAAACAAAAAGGTCGGTGTCTATATTTTCTTCGGGAAGGTAGGTACACCCCTTCGGTTGTGAACCATTAAGTTTGAGTCTACCCCTGCATGGACAACTCGTCACACATCCCTGAGAACCATAGCGTGAGTCTATCCCATGTTGCCAGATTGAGAAAATGGAAGTGTCTCATCCCTACTAAGCCTGGTTATGCTGTTACACCTATCTATTGTTGCCTGAGGGTGTTCGTGTCTGAATTCATGTTGACTGTGGTGGACGTGTAGTGTTGACCCTGTGTGACTTGTTGGCCAGTCGTACAACACTCTCTCTAGTTGAGAGAGGTGGTTGAAGTTGGAAGAACATGTTGCTTGACCTATGAGCGACTCTCTCTAGGTGAGAGAGTGTATTGAGGAAGGAGAGAGCTCCTGGAAGGAACCCTGTAGCTGCTGCAGAGCTCAGAGAATTCTGGTCCGACCTTTTGTTGAAACCCAAGGCAAGGGAGGTTAGCATCCGAAGGACTGTCTAGGTGACAGAGAAGGTGTATACTCTTGAGGTGGAACAAGCATGTGGGGAAGGAGAGTCTGTGGGCAGTGAGTATGAGTGGTTCCTGGGAGAGAATTCCTTCCTTGTGCTCATGTGTTTTCCCTGTAACCTCAGCCTAGCCTAGGATTCCTTGCCTTGGGGTGGAGCTTAGTCCCAGCTCAGGGGTGACCTATTTTTGAGCTTGATGAGCAGCGCAGTCTAAGGCTGGGAGGTTTGTGGAAGGCCTGCACCTGGTTGGTGGAATAACCATCGTTTTCAAAGATAAGTACCATATGATGTTTCAATTATGTTACTGCATGTCTGTGTATTTATAATTATCATGTACTCTGCTGTGCATATGAATTAATGTTAACACCATTGATTATTTATAATAACAGTAATTATTATGCTCACTCTTATTTTAAATGTGTTTAACCTATCTTAAATGCATGTCATATATATATATATATAAGCATGAGATTGTTACTCCGCAAAGTAGCGCCTGCCTGGCTATGGGAAAGGGGGCATTACAGTATGGTATCAGAGTGTTACAACTTCAAATGAAAGAGTGTTACAGTATGGTATCAGAGCCAAGGTTTCGACGCTGAGCCTAGATGGGCCAGTTGAGTAGTCTTTGGACTGAGGGTTTGAGGAGAAATTGTATCTGGAGGACCAATTTCATACCTTTGAATGCTCCTAAGTGTCAAGGAGTTACTTGACCATGTTACCAAGCTCAGGAGGTGTAGCAGTGTTATGAAACCATAGCCGATGTGGTATCTGTCCACAGGGAGAGAAGACTCCACACCCAAAGTGTTGGAGTCGTAGGATCTGTTCGGGGAAAAGGAGAACCCTCGTGACCGTCATATCTGGAAAATGTGCGTAGGGTTTAAAAACCCTTTGGAGTTGCACAAAAATGTGGAAATCATGATACGTGAAACCCCAAATTTGTCAGGACCATCCATTGGGGGGAACACGTGGTTGTCGGATGATGTTTTGGCACCTAAGAAACCAAAAGGGAAGAACCTTGTTTTCACAAGTCGCAAAATAGTGAAACCCGAAATTCCGAAACGATCTACACCGTAAATCATAAGATAGGAACTTGACCGTTGGATCAAGTGGAGGGGCAGACAGTAATTTCAGGATTTCGACAAATGGAAGTTCGAGAGGTGTGGATGCATGAACTCCCGATGCCCGAAACCCTGAAACGTCGAAAGGATCTGCACTGTAGATTTGAGAAAGGTCTAATCATTGGATTTCACTTGGAATGGACGTGGACACATGGGTGTGTACCACATGCTAGTGGGAAAAAAGAAAAGTGGGCATGGTGGGACCTGATGATGTCACCATAGATAATGTGGACCCTCCTGAGGGTGCCACTCACCATTGTAGATGTGTAGACAGTTGTGCTATGTGGGCCCGGAGGGTAAAGTAAATCGAGATTTCAAGATTCGCAAAGGAGGAGCACAAGGGCTCAACACTCCAACTTGTGAAGTCATGAGTTGCGAGAGGTGATAGCACTTAGCCCTAGCCTACGGTTATATGTAGCAGGCACTAGTGAGGAGGGAGCCATACCTGTAGCTCATCTCGGGTATCGACATTTGGAGGAAGAAGAGTCGAGGGTCTTCGACTCGTGAACTCGCGAGATCGTGAAGTTGTGAAAGGTGCCTTTGGTTACGAGGGTAGGGAGAAAGAGTGATCTATCACTTGAAAGAGAGGATGAGAATCTCGTGGACTGAGACCCTGAAACTAGAAGTCCCGAAATTTGCAGAGCCAAATAGAGCTCAGAAAACTTAATGGAATCGAAACGTTTTTCTTGTTCATGTTGGTTTATGAGTGTTGTAAGTTTCTTGAAGGTTTAAGGGCTTGACAAAATTTGGTTGATTTCACATTGTGTGTGCAGATTTCAATGAGTGTTAGGACAACCATGAATCTAATCTGAGTATAGAAATGGAAAAGGTACAGATTGCCTCTAAAACAGGGGACGAAAGGGTAGGAGGGGATGTCAACTTGGGAGTCAAAGGATCAAACTCTAATGAACATGGAAAAGAGATGGATAAGGAAGGACATATGATGAAACTCATTGAAATATTGTAGAAAGATGCCCAAGCTCACCGAGTTGATAGCCGAAAGCTCATGAGGGTCAGGGATCAACAGGGAGAATTCAACTTAAAAATGTTGAAGAACCTAGAAAGAATAGAAAGGAAGTTGGAGAAGAGGAGTGGCTCAAGAAAGATAGAGAGTCACAGGACCCCTGAGAGAAGAAGAAGATCGAGGAGTGATATCAGACATCATCATCACTCCCCAAATCATTCCAGCAGGGAAGCACATAGTAGTTCAAGCTCGTCCCCTACTAGAAAACACTGAACATCTGGAAGGGAGGAATTGAAAGGATAAATGAACAAGATCAAGCATCCAACGTTCGATGGAGAACATAAGAAGGAGGAAGATGTTGAAACATGGTTGCTAGGCATGAGGAAATATTTCTAACTGCAGAATTATTCCCCTCATGCAGAAGGAAGAATTGTTATGTATCAACTAAAGGGAAAAGCATCCATGTGGTGAGATCAGTTTGTGCAGGTGCAACACATCAAAGAGAAATATATCACTTGGAAGGAGTTCAAGAGGTATTTCGAGAAGAAATACCTGACCAAAAGGTACTATGACAGAAAGATGAAGGAGTTCTTCGAACTCAAGTTGGGTAGCATGACCATTGATGAATACGAATGAAGGTTTTTGGAACTACTGAAGTATGTTTCGTTCATCAAAGATGAGGCTGTCAAGATTCAGAGATATATGAGTGGACTGCCACCTTCTAATGGTGACAAGATTCAGTATGATGATCCTAAGATTATGGAAGAAACAATAAGAAGGGAAAAATGCTTATATGAACAACAAAGAGAAAGGCCTACTTTTCAAAAGGCTTGGGATGATCAGAAGAAGTTCAGGAAAGAGCAGAGGCAGAAGGGAAACAAGCCTCCCTTTTTCAGAAACAGTCCTCAGGGACAACCATCTTTCAGAGAGCCCAGGAAGGCTGAAGTGGGTGAGAAAATGCCCAGACTGCCACCTATGGAGTGTTGGGGCTATAAAGGGAACCATAGGTACAAGGACTACCCCCACAGAAGAGATAAAGCAAGAACTGCCCACAATGTTCAGCAAGCTGAAAAAGTGGAGGATATGGGCAACAGGATGCCAAGGATCTACACAGCCCTAGACAACAAGCAAGCAGAATTTCAATCACACATGATTGAAGTGGAAGGTATGATCAACAACCGACCATTTATTATTTTAATTGATTCTGGGGCTAGCCATAGTTATGTAGATCCTAGGGTGGTGGAAAGTTTGCATTTATAAAGAAGCAAACATGAAAGGTCTTGGTTAGTGCAGTTGGCTACAGGAACCAAGAGGAAGGTCACTGAATTGGTTAAATCTTGTTCGATAGACATGAATGGATTGAGCACGAAGGCTGAATTGAATGTTCTGCCTTTAGGCTCTTATGACTACTTAATTGGGATGGACTGGTTGGACCAGCACCACGCCCTCTTGGAATATCTTAACAAGAGGTTTACATGCCTGGATGAGGAGGGAAATTGAAAAACAGTCCAAGGAATTCCTAGAGTTGTGGTTGTTAGAGAAATCTCAACCATGCAACTGAAGAAGTGTTATAGGAAAGGCTGTCAATTATTTGCAGCCCATGTGGAGGAAGCTTCTAGATATGAAGTCTCAAGAATTGGAGACCATGAGGTACTCACAGAGTTCAAGGACATATTTCAGGAGGTACCTGGACTACATCTGAAGAGAGACATCAATTTTTCTATAAATTTGATGCCTGGAGCAGCTCCGGTGTCGAAAGCTCCTTATAGAATGAGTACGCTAGAGCTGAAAGAGTTGCAATTGTAGCTCAAAGAGCTTCTGAAGAAGGGGTACATTCACCCCAGCATGTCACCTTGGGGTGCCCTAGTCCTGTTCATGAAGAAGAAGGATGGGACATTGAGGCTATGCATTGATTTCCAACAATTGAATAAGGTAACTATCAAGAACAAGTATCCTCTGCCGAGGATCGATGATCTTTTCGATCAGCTGAAGGGTGAAAAAATATTTTCAAAGATAGATCTCAGATCAAGATATCACCAGGTAAGAATAAAGGATGAGGATTTCAGCAAGACCGTCTTTAGAACAAGGTACGGTCATTACAAGTTCACAGTGGTGCCGTTTGGACTATCAAATTCACATGTTGTTTTTATGTGCTTGATGAATGGTGTATTCAGGAACTATTTAGACAAGTTTGTCATAGTATTCCTGGATGACATCTTGGTGTATTCCAAGTTAGAGGAAGAGCATGAACAACACCTGAGGATGATGCTGCAAGTGTTGAGAGAACACCAGTTGTATGCCAAGTTGAGCAAATGCTCATTTTATCAAAGACAGATCCATTACTTGGGACATATTATTTCAAAAGAAGGGATTGTTGTGGATCCTGAGAAGGTTGAGACCATCCGAGAATGGTCAACGCCAAGGAATATGACAAAAGTTATATCCTTTATGGGTCTGGCGGTCTATTATAGAAATTTTATCGTAGAGTTCTCAAAGATAGCTCACCCTATCACTTCCTTGCAAAGGAAGGAGAAAAAGTTTCAGTTGACTGAAGAGTGTGAAGAGAGTTTCCAGTGATTGAAGAAGTTGTTAACCAGTGCTCCAATCCTGAGAATTGAAAATCCAAATATGGATTTTGTGGTGTGCATAGATGCGTGTAAGGAAGGGTTGGGAGGAGTTCTTAGCCAAGATGGATTTGTTATCTGTTATGAGTCCAGGAAATTGAAAGAGCATGAAAAGAATTATTCCACTCACGATTTGGAGCTGGCAGCAATCATCCACGCTTTGAGGAAATGGAGACATTATCTCATGGGAAGAATATTTGAATTGAGAACAGACCACCATAGTCTAAAATATTTGTTTGAGTAGCCAACCTTAAATGCTAGACAAAGCAAGTGGTTGGAGTTTCTGTGTGAATACGACTTTGAAATCAAGCATATCAAAAGAAAGGAAAACAAGGTGGTTGATGCACTTAGCAGAAAGGTGCATGAATTGCATGCTACAACCATTAGCATGTACAGGATGGATATTAAGGATAGAATTTTGTAAGCTGCAAGTGTCGATTTGCAGTACAGAGATTTGGTAGCAAAGCTACAACAGAGTGAAAGGCCACAGAAAAGGAAAAGTTACACCTTGGAAGCTGATGGATTACTTCTGTATAAAGACAGAGTGTATATACCCAATGTCCAGGAATTGAAACTTGCGATTCTAAAAGAAATGCATAATGTGACGTATGTTGGACACCCTGGATATCAGAAGACTGTGGAAACAGTCAAAAGCCATTACTTTTGGCCGGGTTTGAAGAGGGATATCGTTGAATACATCGCCAGATGTATGGAATGCCAGAAAGTTAAGGCCGAGCATAGGCACCCAGCAGGGTTGCTACAGCCTTTACCCATTCTGAAATGGAAGTGGGAAGTGGTGACCATGGATTTTATTGCAGGATTGCCCAGAACGAGCAAGCAACATGATTCGATCATGGTGGTGGTGGACAAGCTTACAAAATATACCCATTTTATTCCACTAAAAACCACTCACAAGGCAACAAATGTTGTTGATATCTTCTTAAAAGAAGTGGCACGCTTGCATGGAATTCCTAAAACAATTGTGTCTGATAGGGACCCGAAATTCACCTTGAATTTCTGGAAAGGAATGTTCAAAGGATTCAGAATGAATCTGAATTTTAGTACAGCGTATCATCCCGAGTCTGATGGACAGACAGAGAGGGTGAATAGAGTAATAGAGGACATGTTGAGAATGTACATGATGGACAAACCAACAAGATGGGAAGACTATCTGCATTTGGTAGAATTCACCTATAATAATGGGTATCATGCATCGTTGAAGATGAGCCCATTTGAAGCACTTTATGGAAGAAAGTGCAACACTCCAGTGAGCTAGGATAATCATGCTGACAGAGTAGTAGTTGGGCCAGAGTTGCTCAAAGAGATGGAAGACCAAATGATAAGAATTAAATAGAATTTGAAAGTTGCCCAGGACAGGCAGAAAAGTTATGTTGATAAGAACATAACCCACAGAGAATTCAAAGTGGGTGATCATGTTTTCCTAAAAGTGAAAACTAACAGGAGTTCCCTGAAGCTGGGAAGTTGTGCCAAGTTGGCAGCAAGATACTGTGGGCCTTTTGAAATCTTGGAAAGGATTGGGCCAGTTGAATACATTCTTGCATTACCTGCATCTATGACTATACATAATGTGTTTCATGTTTCACCACTTAAGAAATATATACCTGATGCTAATCATGTTATCGATTGGAATGTGATTAAGGTGGAACCAGAAGGTGTCCTGCAAGTGCATCATGTGTGCATATTGGATGGGAAAAGAAAACAACTTTGGAATCAAGCCATAGAGATTGTAAAGGTTCAATGGACCTAGTACGGTCCTGAGGACGTGACATGGGAGCATGAATATGTTATGCGAGCAGAGTACCCGTATCTTTTTTAAAATTTTGAAAAGCTTGCATATGCAATGTAAAGTTACACTGAGGACAATGCAGAAATAAGGGGAGGGGGATTGTAATGTCCCCAAGGCTGAGCCCTATTGTAAATCTTGTTTATGAAATGAATTGTAAATATGTTTTATAGGTTGGTGAGCTGAGTTTATATAAGCTAGTGGGATTATGTGATTGTTAGGCCAGAGAGCCTAAGTGTTGAAGGCCAAGAGCCTGATTTTGTACCTGTATTTATGCGGAACAGTAATAAAATATAAACACTGCCACGTGTAGACCGACCATGATGAATGAGTGATGGGGGACTAAGCTTCCACAAAGTGGGCAAGGGATTAGGGGATGGAAGGTGGGAAAAGGGACTAAGTGTTGAGCCTAGGGGCTTAGGTCCTTGGAAATAATATTTTAATATTATTCCAAAATACATGTGAATAATATGTTTTATCCTAAGTTCTTTTGGAAGGACAAACAACTTCTGAATGAAAGGAACGCATGCTGAAGGAATGCATGCAGTTGCATGGGTGACAAGTTTCAACCCAGGCGCATGCAAATAAAATGGCTGAGATGAGCCATGTTGGGGGTTCCTCCTCCATTCTACCTAACCATCTGAGCATGAACCCATCCGACCTCGGCAAGAGATACCCTCGTGCGCTCTGAAACAAAAAGGCTGGTGTCTATATTTTCTTCGGGAAGGCTGGTACACCCCTTCAGTTGTGAACCATTAAGTCTGAGTCGACCCTTGCGTGGAAAACTCATCACGTATCCCTGAGAACCAGAGCGTGAGTCTATCCCGTCATGTCGGATTGAGAAAACAGAAGTGTCTCGTCCCTGCTAAACCTGGTTATGTTGTTGCACCTGTCTATTGTTTCCCGAGGGTGTTCGTGTCTAAATTCCTGTTGACTGTGGTGGACATGTAGTGTTGACCCTGTGTGGCTTGTTGGCCAGTCATACAACACTCTCTCCAGGTGAGAGAAGTGGTTGAAGTTGGAAGAACAGGTTGCTTGACCTATGAGCAACTCTCTCCAGGTGAGAAAGTGTACTGAGGAAGGAGAGATCTCCTGGAAGGAACCCTATAGCTGCCGCAGAGCTCGGAGAATTCTGGTCCGGCCTGTTGTTGAAACCCAAGGCAAGGGAGGTTAGTAGCCGAAGGACTATCTAGGTGACAGAGAAGGTGTATACTCCTGGGGTGGAATAGGCATGTGGGGAAGGAGAGTCTGTGGGCAGTGAGTATGAGTGGTTCCTGGGAGAGAATTCCTTCCTTGTGCCCATGTGTTTTCCCTATAACCTCAGCCTAGCCTAGGATTCCTTGCCTTGGTGTGGAGCTTAGTCCCAGCTCGAGGGTGACCTACTACTGAGCTTGATGAGTAGCGCGGTCTAAGGCTGGAAGGTTCATGGAAGGCCTACACCTGGTTGGTGGAATAACCACCGTTTTCAAAGATAAGTACCAGATGATGTTTCAATTATGTTACTGCATGTCTGTGTATTTATAATTATCATGTACTATGTTGTGCATATGAATTAATGTTAAAGCCATTGATTATTTATAATAACAGTAATTCTTATGCTCACTTTGAGTAAGTTTAAATGTTTAATGTCATATATATATATATATATATATATATATATATATATATATATATATATATATATATATATATATATATATATATATATAATATATATATATATATATATATATATGACATGCATTTAAGAACATGTTAAACACATTTAAAGTCAAATTGGTATAATAATTTTATTATGCTCTATATATATATATATATATATATATATATATATATATATATATATATATATATATGTATATATATATATATATATATATATATATATATATATATATATATATATATATATATATATATATATATATATATATATATATATATGTATATATATATATATATATATATATGCATATGCATATACATATGCATATACATGTATATGCATATACATATAGCGATTCTTATGCTCCTTTGGGTTTAAATGTGTTGTATGTCTTAAATGCATGTCATATATATATATATATATATATATATATATATATATATATATATATGCTATATATATATATATATATATATATATATATATATTGTGAAGTTGTTATTAGTAGCACTGTTTGAGTTTAAATGTGTTTAACATGTCTTAAATGCATGTCATATATATATATATATAATTAAGCATGAGATTGTTATTCCGCGAAGTAGCACCTGCCCGACTATGGGAAAGGGGGCGTTACAGTATGGTATCAAAGTGTTACAAATTCAAATGAAAGAGTGTTACAATATTGCTAATAGCTTAGCAAATAAAAACATTGTTGGTTGCTTACATCTTGTCTGGTGATCTAATTATAAAAAAATAAGGATTTAGTGATGTTACATTTGTACGAAAATTAACAACCATGTCCATCAGAAAGCACCACAAAATGTATTGTATTTGGAGTTCCTCTATAGCACTGCAAGGGGAATATGGTTATGTCACATGTTTTGAGACAACAAATTCTTGCCAAAAGTCCCATGTGCCACTATCTCAATGACTTCAAAGAGTCAGTTTATGGAAGCATATGTTCAATGGTTTTCCAAAGTATATTTTCATTCTTCACCAACTTGATGGGCAAGGTAATATACATGTTTGTAAACGTTAATTTTGAAAATTTGCATGGATGGAAAGAATTCTTTTCTGAAATCGAATAGAAAATAATACAAAAACATAATCCACTATGGGAGACACGGTAGAAGGTTATTTAGGTCTTTTCGAGATTTTATTTTCTGTCCTCAAAAAATGTTTAGCAGCTTGCTTCAAGCTATTGGGATCAAAAGATACATAGACACCAACATGGGCATTATTTTATAAGATATATGATGGCTTCAAATAATGAAAAAGAAGTTAACGTCACCATGAAGGATCTAATAGAAATGTGTCAAAGAATATTGTACAAATAATTGGTTCAAGGGACCCAACAGGGCAACCTACAACAAAAATGTATGAAAGAAGAGATGACATTGGATTAACTACTTAGTATGATGGGTAGTTGTGGATGGTGAGGAGTTGAACTTGATGAGAGTAGAATCTGGGTGGTAATGATTTTTTACAACAAATTATGAACTTGTAATGCTAGGCAGTGATAGGGTTATTAGTGATCTAGAACGAGACGATGGCCTGATGGCTTTGTCATTACTTATGATCAACATGGATCAGTAAGGTCTAGTGTAGTGATTCATAATGATGTAGCTAACTTTGACATTGAAGTGAGGGTGATTGGGAGATTAGTATTTATAGTTCTAAGTAAGATAAATATTATCAGTCAAGGAGCACTCATTAAATGCTGGAAAAAAAACTAATGACAACTGATAGATGAGAATAAGGACCTCCTAACATGATGGAGTAAATATTCTTGGCAAGATCAAAATAAATTATGGGGCTGGACAGAGCATCTCTGAAGATCAAGAAATTGTCAAAGATCTTTTCAAAATAAGGGATATTGGGCATGGTTGTGTTGATTGAGGGGTTCTCTTTTCTGTCTCCTTTTATTAGTAATAATAATAATAATATATTTTTAAGGTCACAGCCAAGCCAAACACCAAATTGGTGTATGAGACCCCCTCCACCCAACGATTTTACTGGTAAAGTCTATGGAGGTATACATACCCTACTGGCCCCCTCTGGATTTGAACATATGACCTCTTAGAAGAAAACTACAACTTCTGGTCTACCAAGGGAATTTACTAAGGAAAAATATGTTCTACCTGTGGGATCAAAGGCAGAATATGGTCTACCAAGGGGAATACTATAGCTTCTGAGGATACAAATGACAATGGAAATGACACTATTGGATCTCGATGATGTTTTGGAATCATGGAGGTGCAAGATTAACAATTGTTGCACCTAGAATAAGATTAAGGGACTATTGAAACATTGATATTTATCAGTTGATATAAAATAAATTCTCACTATCTCAAGGAGATAACTACCCTTTTCAAAGTTTGAACTACTCTTTGAGCATAATTCTTTTTTTTTTCAAACTAACATCCACAACCAAACTAACCAATAAAAGAAGAAAACTTGAACATATTTTAAATCAGCAAATGGATTGTAATGCATCACTATTGTTAACGGTTTTCCTAGTATACAGTATAGGACTCAAAAAAAAATTTGATTTTGCAATTCTCTGGACATGACAACTGGATGAGTATGGCCAATCTTCTTCATATTATCCTAATTTTGTGAAAAAAAGTTTGCAATGTATACACATACTTTGAGACTTCCTCGAGGATCTCCCATAACAAGTGTCATTTTGTTCCAACAAACATCAAAAGCTACTTCCTTCAACAGATACAATTTACAAAAATATGGGAGATCTATGATATTTTTGGTTAAAGAGTTATTTTCAGTGAAACAAGAATCACGCTTTAAATTACAATTTTCCGAGTTTGAATTGGATCAACCTCCAAACAAGTCGATCCAAAGGTCACTGATTCAAACTCACATTAACCAAGTTTGACTCAGTCAACACAAGTCAACTCATGATTTGGGCATGGATTGTAAGTCAAGGGCAGATTGTGCCAGTTGGCCTATGGAAGCAATTTTTTGTGGGTTTTCTCTAATTTTTTTTGCCTGTTTGAACTAGTTTCTTCTCTACCAGTCAACTACAAGTGGCAAACAAAGCTACATGAGGTTGAAGTAATCCATTGAATTAATCACCTCCATCCCTGCAAAAATCCCCACTTCTACCAAATGATTTGGGCATTAGAAAGTATCTCTATGGTCAAACAAGGTCCACTGGAGGCATAACACATCCTAAAATTGGTGATCACATCCTCAAATTGTAGGATTCGGTGGCAATATCGACGAAAATCCCGCCCTGTTTAAAAAAATGATGAAACTAGTGGAAGCGTGGAAAATTTTCGTGGAATAATCCGCCCATATGTAGTAGTGCCCAATACAAAGTCCATGTTTGTTGGTTTAAGTACTTGTTCAAGGATATTGATCTCAATAATATTGAATAATATCCTAAGAAACTTATTTTCAATCTTTGATTATGGTTAGGGAACCACAAACCATCCATGTTCACATGTTATGGTTTGAGGATGTGTTTATCACATTTCAACCTAAGAAGCAAGGTTTATGTATATAATATATTATTTCCCTCTCCCTATTATGGGAATGTACTAGAGACCTATCCATGATGCCCAACAAAACTCCCATGTAATCCATTGGGTCCACTCCCCTTGCATGAACATTGTCTCAACCCAAGCGTGCCCAAGTCAACTCCATTCCTCTATGCAAGCATCAAAGATACCACACATTTTCTAGGTTTCAACACGCTCCTACCGAATGCCAAATTTTCATCCAAAGAAGGGCGTTCTCCAAGAAAGAAACCTCATCCATGTGGAAAATGTGTAGAATGTCACCAATTTGTTTGACTATCTCAAATTCCCTAAGGAATATTGTCATGAAAGCACTCAATTGAGTTCAAGAAACCACATGGAAAATATGCTCGCTACATGGAAAATATGGCAACTACATGGAAAATATTCTCACATGCTTCAAGGGGTAATTTAAACTATTGAAAGCATGAACAATGGCACTTGCAGGTGTGCAACCCTTAAACTTGTGAATAAGCTTGTTAGAATGTTTCACTCCCAAATAGCGTTTTCTCTCAACCCTATGTAGTGTTGAATTGGGAAAAGGCATACCAACAATAAGAGGACTATGAATTAGAAGAATAAAGAATCATTTAGGGGAAAGGAAGACCATGGAGTAGACAACATGTCCAACAAAGGCACTCATTTTTTCATCTATTGAAGGTCACTTATAGGGGCTTTATAGGGATAGAATCATGAATCTCTTGAGTCACTACGTCAAATGATGATATGTTTTTTCCCTTTTGAAGTTCAATTTTAGGATCCTTTCAAGGAAAAAGTCCTTGAAAACTACGAAGGACATATTGATCAAACACTATGGCACAATTGAGATCCATAAGTTTTAATGTGTGTATATCATAGTGATTATGTGGTCTTTGCAAGGAACCACATGCTTCGGGTGAGCATGGTGAAAATCAC
>SNQJ01S0021602.1:324601-355230 GCA_010110895.2 Picea sitchensis | reverse complement strand
TTTCAACCTAAGAAGCAAGGTTTATGTATATAATATATTATTTCCCTCTCCCTATTATGGGAATGTACTAGAGACCTATCCATGATGCCCAACAAAACTCCCATGTAATCCATTGGGTCCACTCCCCTTGCATGAACATTGTCTCAACCCAAGCGTGCCCAAGTCAACTCCATTCCTCTATGCAAGCATCAAAGATACCACACATTTTCTAGGTTTCAACACGCTCCTACCGAATGCCAAATTTTCATCCAAAGAAGGGCGTTCTCCAAGAAAGAAACCTCATCCATGTGGAAAATGTGTAGAATGTCACCAATTTGTTTGACTATCTCAAATTCCCTAAGGAATATTGTCATGAAAGCACTCAATTGAGTTCAAGAAACCACATGGAAAATATGCTCGCTACATGGAAAATATGGCAACTACATGGAAAATATTCTCACATGCTTCAAGGGGTAATTTAAACTATTGAAAGCATGAACAATGGCACTTGCAGGTGTGCAACCCTTAAACTTGTGAATAAGCTTGTTAGAATGTTTCACTCCCAAATAGCGTTTTCTCTCAACCCTATGTAGTGTTGAATTGGGAAAAGGCATACCAACAATAAGAGGACTATGAATTAGAAGAATAAAGAATCATTTAGGGGAAAGGAAGACCATGGAGTAGACAACATGTCCAACAAAGGCACTCATTTTTTCATCTATTGAAGGTCACTTATAGGGGCTTTATAGGGATAGAATCATGAATCTCTTGAGTCACTACGTCAAATGATGATATGTTTTTTCCCTTTTGAAGTTCAATTTTAGGATCCTTTCAAGGAAAAAGTCCTTGAAAACTACGAAGGACATATTGATCAAACACTATGGCACAATTGAGATCCATAAGTTTTAATGTGTGTATATCATAGTGATTATGTGGTCTTTGCAAGGAACCACATGCTTCGGGTGAGCATGGTGAAAATCACCTGCTAGCTAAAGTTGGTCAAAGGCATGGTGGGTTAGTTTTTTTTTATGGAAATGGGAACTTTTAAAATGGGTTTTTGGAGTAATTATGGAAATAAGATATGTGAGAAAGGTTGGAGTAGTTATGCAAATAAGTAATTTACCTCTTCCAAGACAAACAACTACCATGCATGGCATGATAATTTTTTTGTCAGTGTTGTTCCCTGGACACAAATAAATGAAGCAAGCACTACGTCAAATGAAGATATGTTTTTTTCTCTTTTGAAGTTCAATTTTAGTATCCTTTCAGGGACAAAGTCCTTGAAAACTACGAAGGACATATTGATCAAACACTATGGCACAGTTGAGATCCATAAGTTTTAATGTGTGTATATCATAGTGATTATGTGGTCTTTTCAAGGAACCACATGCTTCGGGTGAGCATGGTGAAAATCACCTACTAGCTAAAGTTGGTTAAAGGCATGGTGGGTTAGTTTTTTTTTATGGAAATGGGAACTTGTAAAATGGGTTTTTGGAGTAATTATGGAAATAATATATGTGAGAAAGGTTGGAGTAATTATGGAAATAATTAATTGGCCTCTTCCAAGACAAACAACTACCATGCATGGCATGATAATTTTGTTTTCGGTGTTGTTCCATGGACACAAATAAATGAAGCAAGCACTACGTCAAATGAAGATATGTTTTTTCCCTTTTGAATTTCAATTTTAGGATCCTTTCAGGGACAAATTCCTTGAAAACTACGAAGGACATATTGATCAAACACTATGGAACAATTGAGATCCATAAGTTTTAATGTGTGTATATCATAGTTATTATGTGGTCTTTGCAAGGAACCACGTGCTTCGGGTGAGCATGGTGAAAATCACCTGCTAGCTAAAGTTGGTCAAAGGCATGGTGGGTTAGTTTTTTTTTATGGAAATGGGAACTTGTAAAATGGGTTTTTGGAGTAATTATGGAAATAAGAGATGTGAGAAAGGTTGTGGTCATTTTCCATGGAGATATCCAACANCTTATTGAAGAACTTTTGTATGATCCTTGTAGAGATAAGAGTCTTGAAAGATACCAAGATCCTACCAAACAAATGATTCCCTAGAGTCAAGGTCCATAAACTATAGCATGTGTTTCATGTTAACTAAGTGGTCTCTCCAAAGAACCATGCACCCAATGTGACCATGGATAAAATGAGTTGCTTATTGAATCCTTTGGCATGAAAAGTTAGTTTAATACCATGCAACCAACATCTCCCTAAATGGGTGCCTCAGACACATGGGAAAGGTTATTTGTTATTATTTTTCTATGGAGACAAACACAATGAAGAAAATGGCATGTCAAACATAGTAATATTTTTTGCTCATTGAAACTTGCTTACATGAAACTTTTAATGACATTAAGGGTATTGAATTCTATTGAGGAATTATTACTGAAACAATATGTTGTAATTGGGATATGTAAGTTGTAATGTGAACATCCCATCACAATTAGGTGGATGTTGAAAAGAAAAATGCACCTAAGAAGAGCATGGTTAAGATGACATGTTGATAAAATCCTTTAGCATAACAAGTCAGTGTTCTACCATGCAACTAGACTCTTCTAAACCAAGACCCTGATGACATGTATGGTCATGCAATATGTGAGAGAGGTTATCATTATATTTTTATGTAAAGACAAAACAAATAGAACAAACAAAACATCAAATCAAGGCAATTTGTATGTATGTCATAATTGCAATATCTAAGCTGTAGTGTGTGTATTTCATGTTTAATAAGTAACCTTTATAAATAATCATTCACCCTGTGTAAGCATGGTAAATATGACGCGATGATTAGGGCTTCTAGAAGAGATTCCAATGGTAAATATGACTAATGGATTAAATGTTTAGAGCTTCCATAAGATATTCGCTTTCTCATATTTGAACAACAGGATTAAAAGAACCTTGGAGGAGATTCAATTCCACATTTAGGGTTTTAAAGGATTTTAAAAACTTATTTATTTTGGCATCATTCTTGGTCAATGTGGGGTCTCCTTTATCGCTCCATCAAGGGAACTCTCAGTCACGGGCCTACTCTATCACTCCAGCAATGGCACTCTCAATCGCTCCTCCTATGCCGCTTCAGCAAGAGCTAGTGATGTTTCTGGTTGTCAAGCTCACCCCTCCTCTGTCACTCCAGTTAGATAGCTCTCAGAGGTCACTCTGTGTGGGTTTATTTTCCTCGATCTCTCACTCCAGCTCGCAATGGTTGCATGCACTCTCAGGGAGGTAATTCGAGAAATGGTCCACGAATTAGAAATTTGAGCAATGGGGAGGTTATGTCGCGCGGGTGAGGGATTAGGAATCCTAATTTTGTTTGTATATATTGTATATATTTTGTAAATTATATAAGTTATATAATATATCATTTTTATATTATACATTATATAAATTGTATATTATATAAATATATAAACTATATCATTATAGCAACTATATCATAATAATAATAATAATAATAATCTATTTTTAAGGTCACGGCCAAGCCAGCACACCAAATTGGTGTATGAGACCCCCTTGTTTATGGGACAAGGGCCCCCCCTCCGCCTAGCGATTTGACTGGTAAAGTCTACGAAGGTATACATACCCTACGATTATATCATTATAAAACATATAAATTGTATCTACATCTTGCAACTGTAATAATTAATGTGAAAAAAGGGGAATATTATGCCCTAAATATGTTAACTACATGTGCACCCTACTCTACATTAACTTATTTCCATATCTCTAGATATAATAGTTTTAGTTACAACATATAATCCTGAATTCCCTTCTTCTTGGTATCTATTTAGAAAGGTCTTTGAAAATCCACCCTCTATTCGGAATAGGTTCACTCCTCAAACATAGGGCCTTGAAAACTACCCATAATCCTATAAAATAGTTTAGAATACCATAATTCATGTTGTACCAACATAAGTGAAAAAATAATGTTATCAATAATTTTAAATATTTCTAGAGGATGGGACAATACACCTTGGATAGGTGTGCGTAAGTTTTATAAATTTCACATGAATCACTTAAATATCTCTTAGGGAAGGAACTCATTACTGTAGGTTTAGGTGTAACCCTTTCCCAATGGTTATAGGACTCATTAGAAAAATGGTTGTTTGTGTTGTGTTATCCCTAGAGTTGGATTGAAAGTAACATTAGGTGTGACCTAGGAACCTATGTTTCCAAGGTACCTAGCCATTGAATTGATTATGATGGCTTGCACCAAAACATTCCTTTGAAAGTATTATTTTTCCTGCAAGAGGAGGATATTTTTCATTATGCATCAGATATCATATATTTTGTACCTTGATATGTGAAATCGATACTGGAATCCCTTGTCGTACTCTTCAATAGGTTCTCCCATAATTTACTTCATTTCCTTTAGCTCAATGAAACTTTGTTGTTATATCTATGGCTTTTGGAATTCAACTAGAAAGCAAATTATTCACAATACCATAAGTGTTAGACCAAAATAAGTGACAAAAGAATGTTATAAATAATGTTGAATATTTCTAGAGGATGGGGCACACCTTGCGTAGGTATGTGTAAGTTTTATAAATTTTACATGAATCACTTGAATATCTCATAAGGGGTTTCCTGTCAATTTATTCATTATTATAATTAGTTAAGAACAAAAACAAAGGCACGCCCCTAAGACATGCTATGAAAGAACAAGTAATCCATAAGTGCTAAAAGGGGCCTTCTAAATGACCTTCTATTAGGGGTGATTGAATCCACTTGTAGGGATAAACCTATGATTATCCACTTAATTTCCTCTTCAAAACATAGTTTCACACACTGGGGCCTATGGACCTGCATGCACTATATATTGTGAATACCTTTATCTTAATTATAATTTTTTTTATTATAACCAAAATAGAATTTTTATTATAAAAAAGTGTTGCAGTCGAGGCTAGGAGTAGATTACATGATGCTAATTCTTAGAGTTTTCAACAAACTGGAAATTTTTATAGTTCCATTCCTCCCTTCATATATTAGTGGGGAGATAAGATGAATTTTCCTACATGGGATACGTATGCCAATTTCCTAAGTACATGGATGCATTTTGAGAAATTGATTATAGAGGCAAATTGATGTTAGGGACAACTTTCAATTCAAGGCTAGGAATGACCACAGTGAAATCACCTCTCATTAACAGTCGGTGTATTGATCCCTTTTAGTTTTGTGTTGTTAGTATTTTCAATTACACACACCTTTCAATATAGTCAAATTTCAATCCTAGGGCGAGATTCGGGGCCCCCCTTCTCCCAGCCTTCCCCCAACCCCTCCCCCTCCGTCTCTGACAAGGATGTTGCAGCTTTCACCTCCCTCATCGCCTCCCTTCCCAAGATGAACAAACAAACTCCCCCAAAGTTTTTGAAAAATCTGGATCAAATCCCCTTAGTTTAGATCCAAGGAAACTCTAGAACCCTTGCTCTCAAATTTGGAAAACAAGCACTCATCAGACAATTCATGGGAATCTGACCCTCCCCGTGGGCTATGGTGATATGGATCGAAAAAAACTGGAAACCCCACCTGAAAGGAAATCTCTCACATTTTCTATGTGGAAGAGGCTTCTTTGTTTTCCTCTTTGAAAATAAAGAAGACAAAGACCTCATCTTCAGAAGCAGACCATATTTTATGGGCTCTAGAGGTATGTATCTAACTAGATGGACCCCAGATTTTAACCCTGAAAATGATATTCCTAATGTATTCCCAGTTTGGGTTCGCCTCCCCTTCCTTCCTCTGCATTGCTGGAATAATGAAACTATTAGATTAATAGGGATTGTGCTTGGGAAGTACATAGATTGAGCAGAGCCCAAAGATGGCCTCCAAGCCTGTGCGCGCATCTTTGTAGAAGTGGATCTCGAAAAAGGTCTGCCATAAGCTATTAATCTCACATTGGACAACTGGAACTACCTACAACAAGTCGATTATGAAAAAAATCCCTTCAAGTGCAAAGTATGCCATGAGTATGGCCATTTTGCAAAGCACTATCCCAAAACCCCTCCTGAAAGTTTGAATGAAGAGTCTGAATAGTGGAAACAACCCAGAAGAAAGAAGCAGCAGAAGAACGGCCTGAACCCCAAACATATTCCCACGCCTCCCCAGCCTAACAACTCTCAAGATCCTAGATCTATCATCCCAATCACGACCCAAGAGCCTTCTTGAGAAGAACCGCCCCCATGACAACCGCAGATCGCCCCCTTACGTCCCTCCCCTCAAACGCTTCCCCCCGAGTCTCCTATTCTTCCCTTTGCACCGCCTTCACCCTCTCACTCGACTTCTTTGCCTGAAGAAGAAAATACAGAGAAAATATTGAAAGAAGAGTTTGACTCAGATACCCATGCTTCCCCCATCAGGAAAGTCGGAAGGAAATCAAATATGCACAAAAGGGAAGCTTCAGCCAAGAAGGAAATCGAACTAGGCAAGCAAACAACTTTGGATCAACATGCTAGAAAAGAAACAAAGTAGACCAAGAACCAAATTGGATCCAATCCCCATAAAGGGGGAAACCCCAAACCTTCTAAATGATAAAAGCAATCTCTTGGAATTGCAGAGGACTAGGGAGCCGACATAAGATCTCATTAATACTTGATCTAATTAAAGCAGAAAACCCTCAAATCCTTCTACTCCAGAAGAAAAAAAAGAAGCATACATATATCCTTCAAGATAGTAGTTGCATCTGGTGATCATGCAAAGGCATGGAAATCAACGCAAGAGGAGCCTCTGGGGGAATCTACACCTTGTGGAACCCCAACATCTTTTCTCTCCAGTCTTGGCAATATACGATGCACTGGATCAAAACTTCACTTCTCCATCTACCAACAGGTAAGATTCTGACTGTTATCAATGTTTATATGCCTGCAATGTATCAAGAAAAAATTAATTGTTGGCCCTCCTTACAAAATTACATACTAATGGCATAAAATTATCGACGAACTTTTTTCGTTGATAGTATAGAAAATTCGTCACGAGATTATTTACATTAGTCTCGCTTGCGACGATATCAAATGATGCAACTTGTATTCATTTCATATTTGGTTTATCAAATTGAAATCTCAATTTGATACTTTGCAAGCTAGATGGACCTTCAGTCAAATACAAATATCAAACTTGGAATCATTAACATATCTACTATAACAATATATGAAAAATAGTTGGGTTTATGGTAATTTCCATGATGAATTGATGATGGAAGAAAGTGGGTGTGTCAGTCAAATTTGAGTCTAGAAACTGTTTTCAGTGCATACAGAAATTGTTTGAAAAAATTTCAATGTTGGCCCCATTCACAGGTCCCTGTTGTTGGACGTGTCTAGTCCTCGTGCAATTTTCGTTCCTCGTTCCTTGTTACTTGACCATGGTGTAGTCCCCAAGATCCATTATTTTTGTACAAAATTACATACTAATGGCATAAAATTATCGACGAACTTTTGTCGTCGATAGTATACAAAATTCGTCGCAAGATTATTTACATTTGTCTCTCTTGCGACGATATCAAATGATGCATCTTGGATTCATTTCATATTTGGTTTATCAACTTGAAATCTTAATTTGATACTTTGCGAGCTAGATGGACCTTAAGTCAAATACAAATATGAAACTTGGAATCATTAACATATATATACTATAACATATGAAAAATAGTTGGGTTTATGGCTTACATGATGCATTGATGATGGAAGAAAGTGGGCATGTCAGTCAAATTTGAGTCCAGAAACCCTCCCATATCAGTAAGGCATGCGAATAGTCTATCCAGGTCAAATTTCAATGCATATAGATACATTTTGAAAACATTTCGACGTTGGCCCCATTCACATGTCATTGTTGCTTGCCTCTAGTATCTTGATGGTGTTGATTAAGCAATCAATGAAATAGATGGATTTGTCATCACATGTATGATGCAGATACATTGTATATACATTAATGTAGAACCTGAAAGAAAAATTAATAGAGACCGACGAAAGCCTAAAACTTGCGTCAACCAAATTGGGTACTCTGAAAGAAAATTAGGGTTTATGGTTTACATGATGAAGTGATGATGGAAGAAAGTGGGTGTGTCACTCAAATTTGAGTCCAAAAACCCTCCCATATCATTAAGGCATGCCAATAGTCTATCCATGAAAATTTCTAGTTCATATAGAAACTGTTTGAAAAACTTTCAATGTTGGCCCCATTCGCAGGTCCTTGCCATCGGACGTGTTTAGTCCTCATGCAATTTTCGTTCCTCATTCCTCGTTACTTGAACATGGTTTAGTCCCCAAGATCCATTATTTTTGTACAAAATTACATACTAATAACATAAAATTATCAATGAAATTTTGTCGTCGATAGTATAGAAAATTCGTCACAAGATTATTTACATTCGTCTCTCTTGCGACGATATCAAATGATGCAGCTTCGATTCATTTCATATTTGGTTTATCAACTTGAAATCTCAATTTGATACTTTTCAAGCTAGATGGACCTTCAATCAAATAAAAATATGAAACTTGGAATCATTAACATATATCTACTAGAACATATGAAAAATAGTTGGGTTTATGGTTTACATGATGCATTGATGATGGAAGAAAGTGGGTGTGTTAGTCAAATTTGAGTCCAAAAACCCTCCCATATCGGTAAGGAATGCGAATAGTCTATCCAGGTCAAATTTCAATGCATACAGATACAGTTTGAAAACATTTCGACATTGGCCCCATTCACATGTCACTGTTGCTCGCCTCTATCTTGATGGTGTTGATTAAGCAATCAATGAAATAGAGGTATTTTTCATCACAACTATGAAGTAGATACATTTTATATACATTAATGTAGAACCTGAAAGCAAAATGAATAAAGACCGGCGAAAGCCTAAAACTTGCGTCAACCAAATTGGGTACTCTGAAAGAAAATTAGGGTTTATGGTTTACATGATGATGTGATGATGGAAGAAAGTGGGTGTGTCACTCAAATTTGAGTCCATAAACCCTCCCATATCATTAATTCATGCCAATAGTCTATCCATGAAAATTTTCAGTGCATACAGAAACCGTTTGAAAAAATTTCAACGTTGGCCCCATTCGTAGGTCCTTGTTGTCGGACGTGTCTAGTCCTCATGCAATTTTCATTCCTTGTTCCTCGTTACTTGACCATGGTGTAGTCCCCATGATCCATTATTTTTGTACAAAATTACATACTAAATGCATAAAATTATCGATGAACTTTTTTCGTCGATAGTATAGAAAATTCGTTGCAAGATTATTTACATTCGTCTCTCTTGCAACGATATCAAACGATGTAGCTTGGATTCATTTCATATTTGGTTTATCAACTTGAAATATCAATTTGATACTTTGCAAGATAGTTGGACCTTCAGTCAAATACAAATATGAAACTTGTAATCATTAACATATCTACTATAACATATGAAAAATAGTTGGGTTTATGGTAATTTCCATGATGAATTGATGATGGAAGAAAGTGGGTGTGTCAATCAAATTTGAGTCCAGAAACCCTCCCATATCGTTAAGGCATGTTAATAGTCCTTGACCATGGTGTAGTCCCCAAGATCCATTACTTTTGTACAAAATTACATATTAATGGCATTAAATTATCGACGAACTTTTTTCGACAATAGTATAGCAAATTCGTCAGTAAGCAAGATTATTTACATTAGTCTCTCTTGTGTGATATAAAATGATGCTTGGATTCATTTCATATTTGGTTTATCAACTTGAAATATAAATTTGAAACTTTGCATGATAGCTGGACCTTCAAGCATGAGGCTTGGAATCATTAACATATCTACTAGAACATATGAAAAATGGGGTTTATGGTAATTCTAAGAAGATTTAAATAGGTAACAATATTGATGAAATCTTATCGATCATGATGGTATAAAAATGAAAGAGCTTCTCTTGGTTTCCAGAATAATTTATCCTCTACTTAACAGGCCAACCACATGAAGGTGTTCACATGGCCCCTCTCCTCCCCTCATTACTCTCAATTGATCACGAAAACCCAATCTATAAAATATAAAATAATCAAAGCGTCCTGTTAAGATTCATGCATAGAAACTACAAAGCAAAAATTAATGAAGGTGCATGAAATTATGTGTTTCAAATGATATTTTTAGTCTACCCCATACTTTACTATATTGACAACTATTTTAAGGTTTCAAATAATAATAATTAAACATGTAACCTAGGATAAGCATTAATAAAACTTAAAACATGTAATTAATGACGACTAAAAGTAGAATTAACAAGAGAATAATTCATACAAATTAAAATATTATTATTTTAAGAGAATAATTCATACAAATTAAAATATTATATAGTCATGTACCTAATCCAACCTCAACATCTGTGTAATCATCCTTATTCTCTATCTTGATCTTCTTCATCGAACTCGACATCTGTATCATCAACTGGTTCTGAAACAATGTTGAAAAGATTTATGATATCATCATCGTCATCAATGTCATTTTCGAGCATATTTTCATCGACATCATCATCAGGAATTGCAATATTGTCTCCTACGCCTAGATCATGATCTTCTTCATCTTTTTCATCTTCTTCATCAGTCAACCCTACATGTTCTTCTGGCTCTGTCTAATATTCTGTCGAATCATCTTCTTCATATTCAATATCATCTTGTTCCTGTAAATGAGTATACTTAATTGGCCTTCCTCTTGGATCATATCTAACAACAAATGGCCAATCCCTTTCACTTGGAACATTTGAGTAAAATACTTGTTCACATTGGCTTGGAAAAACATAGCGATCATGTCCTCTTTCAAACATTGTTGTTTTAATCATTGGAAAACCGTTGGCATGTTGAATAATAGTTCTTTCGTCATCATGTTCATGCATTCATAACCTATACCATTTGACATCGAACAATACTAATTTGAAGAAATTAAAGTCACACTCAAGTATATCGTTTAAATACCCATAGTATCTATTTTCAGATTCTCGGGGATGTTTGTCACTCTTATAGGAAACATTAGTAACCTGGAATACTACAGTTATCCCACTATCACAAGTTTTCCTTGTTTCATCCAATTGTTTGATGCGAAATTTATGACCATTGCACCACATAGCCTTGTGGTGTTTCAACTGCAATATGTCAAATATGTAAAAGATGCATTGTAAAAATTAATAAATTAACATATATTTATATAACTTGGAAAGTATCTGAAAAATACAGTACACATGTAGTCACATTAGTATAATATAAAATAACTGAATAAAATGGGTGAAATTGCTTACCTATCCATCTTTCAAACCATAGGCTAGATCAATTTCCCTCCGCGTAACATTGGCATCTTCGTTATGACGAGCTTCTCTAACTAATTTAGACAGTCGTTTCCATGATAACCTACCTCCATTATGTTGTTTACATCTTTCAATCCATACATTCATCCAGTCAAGATTGTTTGCAATGTATAAATACAGTGCATCCCACTCTAGAGCAACTGAATCAAAAAAACATAATTCACCAATATTAAATATTAGTTATAATGTAATATGTAGGGAATTTATAAATATTTATAATTTATGAAATAAATTATATTAATGAGTGTGATAATATATACACAAAAAAGAAACTTTATATGTATTAATAATGTAAATTTTCACAATTATTAATATATTACCTCTCATTTTTTTCATTCTACCTTTCCCCAACAGATGCTCCTGATCTTCAATTTTTTTTATGGAGTTCACATCCCAAATGCGATCCACTGCATGCATTTTTGGCGCTGCTAATTTAGGAAGATACTGACTAATATACACCATAGATTGATATACCATATATCCTTCCACCATAGAACCCTCAAGACGTGCTCTTTTTCTAACCAACGCCTTCAATGATTTCAAGTGCCTCTCCACCATCCACATTGACCTTGTGTGAACAAGTCCAAATTTCAGTCTCCTCAACTTGGTGTATGAGGTAGTGTTCTTGTGCATTGAAAGATGTAGGAGGTATATACTTTTGCATTTCACACATTAGACGAGGAATTTCTCTCTTCTAATACTTTATATCATCTTCATGGATTTCTTTCAATGACAACCATCTACATGAGATCATGACACAAGAAAACAACATGTTTCAACATAAGTACATAATATAATATATTGCATTACATTACAAGTAAAGAACGTGTCATTAAGTACAACAATAAATTGAAAGAACATTTCGCATATAAATCACAACTACGTCTTACCTCATGTATTTTCCAAGATCATATATAACTTGTTTGGCATTGTTGTCAAAGTCGTTTGGGAGAGATAGCGGTAGAACATATTGTAACAACAAAATGAATCGTTATTTGTTTCGACCAAAGTAGACAAACAAAAATAAAAATAAAAATAAAAGATCTATAAGGCCAATATATATAAATATGTATACCAAAATTATTACCTTAATGAAGGTATGCCAATCATGTGTTTTTACCCCACCAAATTCACCTTTCTTCATTAAGATATTTTTTATGTTTGAAGAAAAACCCGTGGGAAATTTAATTCTTTGAATGACCTCTTTTACATCATTGCTTTGTTGCTCTATTAATAATCATGGAAGGTTATTTCGGTCTAATACTCCATCTGATCTATTTGAATATTGGATCACACTTCGCATTGCATGATTGGCTTCCTGAATATCAGTACAATTTTTGACAATTTTTTCTTTGTCCCTCCTACCATCTATGATTCACCATAACATTTCAGTCACATTCTTCCCGATATGCATTGTATCAAACAAATGAGTTATTTTTAGCTCCTCATAGTAGGGAAACCTCATGAATTGAGCRGGATAAGATTTCATTCCTCATGGAATCCTGTTGGGCCCGAGATATGATCATCTTCATGACGTTATTATACACTTTTTTCCATATGTATATATGCATTTTTATCTTTCAAAGGAGCTTTTTGAAGAATTTTATGGTAAAATGATACAATCGGCATGAGGTACGTATAATTCATGTTTTGTGATTCAATCAAGTTTATTTATCACATTTTATGGTTTCCAAGAGTTAATTCATGTTTTTTTGCTGTTACAAGGAAAAATGCACCATGTTTCTTGGTCCGACACTTGATCCAACACTCGTTCCGACACCCAGTATTGCACAAAAACGCAAGGCAAGTTGGAGGTTATGATATTGGCGGCCAGTGGTGGAAAAATCGAGCACATGGGTTTTGTTTTTCATTGCCCCCTCCAGCTACTAAGATCAATACAAATCGATTTCAGTTGTCCAAAGAGGGTCCTCATTAGGTTCCTTCGCTTTGTTAGTTATTGATGCATTTAATGTAATTTGCCAAATTTAGAGGTGGTTCAACCCTCCTTTGGTCAACCACCTGGGTTGTAAGATTATAAATACCAATAGGATGTTCATTAGATTGTTAACCAAGTAGCATAAGCATCAGAATTGCCAGAAAAATGATTTTGCTCTGTTTCTAGTTTTACATTGCCAGAATAGTGCCAAAACTGCGTTTTTGGATTTTTATGGTGAATCTGGATTGTTGAGGCCGTGGTGTGCTTTTAGAGAGTGACCACGACTTTCTGGGGGGACCACCAATAGTTTGGTAACTGTATTCATGTTTATTTTTCATTTCCTAATTTAAATTTCTCTCTTTTCATTTTCTGTACATGTATATTTTTATTGTGCTAATTAGTTTGTTGTAGCTTACTGTTTTACTTCTTTTTGTAGGTTAGATGATGATATGTGTTAGTATGTGTTGATTTCGTAGATTATAAAAGGATTTCAAGTCTCTCTCTCACTATACTAACCCTGTGTGCAACGTCAATGTTAAATTGTGCTTTCTTTTATATTTTTACAGTCAAGTTTAGAACAGATTTTTAATTAGAACAAAGCATAGTTTTAATATGAGTTTCTTCTGACAAAGATTGATGGATGGATAGATTTTCTTCCAGTTTTTGAATCATAGTTTGATTACTTCAGATTTAGATAGATTTCACTTGCTTAGTTATTGGTTAAATGTAATTGTCAATTCACTTTTTAATATCATGTTTTTAATTTCTGTTTTCAATCATTTTCTTTATCATAGCTTGAATGATTAAAATAGACATAATATAGTTTCCATTCACGCAATTTCCTTTCATAGATTAAGATGCAATTGAATTTCTTAGTTAGATAATGATGATCTCATTACGATGTTGATGGTTTATACATGAATATGTAGGGTATTTAACATTACTTTTATCATGGCTAAGTTTTCATTGGACTGTTTACTTCACACCTTTCATTTCGCCATTGAAATTAGTATTGAGATTATACCATTAGAACTGTCCTTTGTGGTCAAGTGTCATCAAGATATCATCTGTCACCACCGAAGTCATTCACACAACCACCAGCATTGCATTTGAGTGTTTCATAGGTTAAAGTTAGTTTCTTTCTTTCATAAGTTAGAAAAGATAGTTTCTTGTTTTCATAAGTTTAGTTGATAGTCTTTCTTACTTTCAATAGAATAGATTTCCTTTCATGCATTGCATCGAGCATTTAAATTTCCTTTCACACAAGAGAAATAGTTTTGCATTAGGCATTTAGTTCACTTGCCTCTTAGGCTAGGTAGTTGTTCAATGAGAAGTCTTTGCTTACTTGTCTTTTTCCTCCTCCAGCCAGTAGTCCAACGACAGTCTTTGCTTCACTTGTCTTACTTTGGCTTTTGTTTGCTTGTTCATTTGTTTCAATATGTTGGGGTTGTAGGATGTTTTGCTCTTTGCTTGTTCATTCTAGTTTTAGTAGGTGTTAGAGTTTTTATTTTGCTTCTGTCTATTTGCTTTTACAGCACAGATTTTTGCTTACTTGTCAAGGTATTTGCTTTCATAGGGTAGTTTCACATTGAATGTAGGTTGGCAAAGTTGGGAAGAAGTTTGTTTTGTCATTTGCTTAGTATGCTTAGTAGTTTACCTTGCTTACTGTCATGAACTAGTTTCTTTACATAGAGTTTTCATTCATTTTCTTAGGAACTATCCATCAGTCCTTGGCCCAAAAGTACTTAGGTTACCTAGTTTCAATTTGCTTAGTAGGGTTTGTTCATTAGATAGGTTTGCTTGAGTAGATTAGCCCTAGATAGCTTCTTTCCTTAGTTAGTCTACACTCATACCAACCTTCTACCTTTGGCATATATTTTGCTACAACTCTAAGTTTACTTACCCTGGGTTGACAATTTAATTGAGGGTAGTTTAGTGTCTTTTTTAGTACATATAAAACACCTAACAAATCCCATTATTAATACCTTCATGATGATTGCGACCTTTATGAAGCATAAAAGAAATCAAAAAATTAATTATCAAATACGGTAAAAGAAATTCAATGATTAAAATAAACATTCAAAACATTACATGATCTATGAAACATTATGAAATTGAGTACCTTGACGATTTCTGTTATATTCCAACCTCCATAGGTGAGGTGTCATTCTTCGTGGTTTTAAACGAGTCTCTTCTTTCCCATTGAAAATATGTTTTTTAGTAGTACGATACCTATGGTTCTTAGGAAGAAGGTGCCTATACTCATCAAACACCATCTTTCCTAAGCTTTTTGAATGACGATACTTCATCTTAGGGCCACAAACTGGACATGCAAATTTACCCTTTGTTTGAAGACCTGTAACAAATGGATTAATGCCAATTATACGATGAGATTATTTAAAAAGTAAACATGCACCATGATAACATTAAAATATTATATAGTATTAAAGCGCAATATTAGAATTCTTATACATACCAAAAAAATGTGTTAGTCCAGGGGCATCACGAATTTTCCATAAAAGTATTCCATGGAATTTAAATTTCTTCTCCTCGATTGGTTTACATATGTCATACATTGTGATGACAACCCATAACTTTAGTAGCTCGTCGATAAGAGGCTCGATATATACATTCATATCTTTAACCTGGTACTTACCTAATATTTGTTTGAAATTACACATAATTACTAAAGGAATGATATCATGTAATATGTATAATTAAATAAATAAACAAAAGATATTATGAAAAAATTGAAACAAATGAAAATGTTCAATTCAAAAAATTAATGTAAACAAATACCTGGAACAATCATTGTCAACATTATGTGCTCCCTCTTTATTAACATCCAAGGATGAATGTTATTATTGATAACAAAAATAGGCCACACTGAGTAAATAGACCTAAGCTCTCTAAATGGATTAACACCATCATCTGCCAATGAAAGCCTAACATTACGAGGTTCATCTTTGAAATATGCTTGTTTTTCCTAAATTTCCCTAAATGCAGAACCATCGGCAGGCATTCGAAGAACACCATCTCCACTTCTGTTACATGCATGGTAATCCATAAATTGTTCTATGCTTTCACACCTGAACAATCGCTGCAAATGTGGAATTATGGGAATATGACGAAGAACCTTTCGAGGCACCCTTTTTGTTACTTGATCAGTTCGATATCTACTGATAAGACATTGTGGACATTTGGTTTTCGAAGCATGTTGTCCATAATATATAATATGGTCATTAGGACATGCATCTATAGTTTGATAATCCATTCCAATGTCTTTCATAATGACATGCAAACCTCGATATGTGCTAGGTAAAATATTTGATGATGGTAACAAAAATTCACCTAACAATATACAACATAACAAACAACTAGTTAATGTAAGAATATTAATCATAAAAATTGCATTCTTGTTTTACACATTAATTAACACTAAAAACAAATAAAAAAAATCAACATTTATGTATAGTATGAGATGAAACATATTACATACCTTAGTATCTGTCTCATACAAGTGTTCAACAAATTATTCATAACCTTTAAGTTCACTAGAAACAATGTAGCGGAGAGAATATTTGCTCTTGATCCTTCATAAAGTCCTTTATTTTCCTTTTCTAATAGAGGTTCATCATAAATACCATCATTTTCCCCATCCCCATCCAGCTGCAAAAAAAAATCTTGGATCATTTGATTTGTACCATCATCTTCTTCCATGGGATCATTAACTTGATTTGTCCCATCATCTTCTTCCATGAGATCCTCATTTTCTTGGTCATGATGATGTTCCTCAGCTTGTACAACATCATTTCTACTAATACTTGGTGAAATATTCTGCAGAAAATTAGACGACAACTCTAACTTTCTAATTACAAACAATCATGCAAAATTAGTGTATACTATAACAAACATTCAAACAATATATATACATATATATAATTTTATATAAAATTGACAAAATAAAAAAAGATAATGAATATATAGCTAATTACCACGGGATGATATTCATTCGATCCGCCATCAATGTGACCATATTTCCTACAATGGTTTGTAGCTGTTTCTATTAAAATTCTTACGGGATGTATGAGGAAACATTTTTTACAAGGGTAATAACATCTACCATCACCCTTTTCATCCGCTTTACTTTTTTCCCCACCTCTAATAAAATTTTGCGACATTCTTCTGCACAAAAATACCCTTTCGGAACCGTCATTGTTATAGAAAGATTGTCGCAACATCTTTGGATCGTCAAATATTTATAGTGCAATTTTAGGTCACTATCGTCGCTATTGCGATGACAGTGACCTAAAAATATTTATTTTTTTACCTATTTATTTTAGGTCATTTTTAATGGTCAATCTTAAGGTTAAGTCATACGTCGCTCTTGCAATGGACAAAGTATAGTTGTCTCTCTGGCAACAAACATTGACCATAATAATTTGGTCAAACTACCTGCATCGAGATTGCGATGAATACAGGCTGGATTTAAAAAAATTAACTTTCTCTCTTGCATGTTGCAACGAAAGTGTACTTTCGTGGCAAGTGGTCGTCACAAAATTTTCAATATGTAGTAATGAGTAGAGAAACTATGACCATTTCAGTATTCCCCCTTTGCCCCAATATTTTGCAACCACATTGTGAGTTTGAGACATAATTCCTTTTTCATCCCCTTTTTCCTCCATTGCAAACCCTTGCCATTTCCTTAGAGAGAACTGAAGAGGAGAAGGATACTTGGAAGCAGTTGGTGCATAGTAAAGAGGATCCCAAGACTGATTTCGAGGAGCATTCGTTGGTCTCATGTTGTAAGCGACTTTATGAGATTAATATAAAGAAACACTTTTTCCGTCCCGCCAAATGATGTCTTCAATCTTCATGATTTATTTGCGTTGTTTTGTTATGATATCTAACCCACTAATCCATATATAGAATGCATGTTTGTAGTTTCTTGCTTGTCTTTTGGTGAATGCAGGTTGACCTCGGGAGGAGATCTACATTCAAGAAACAATTGAATGCAAAGGGATCGACACCAGACGCAGAGCTTAATGTAGGCTTACCGGATCCCTATACTATTTTTTTTATGTATGACTGTGGGGTAATGTTGGGATAGTTGTTAAAAGTAGGAGACTTTAGACGGTTAGCTCTACCTGCACTTTAGAAACCTGGTGTAGTCCATAGGGGGGTTTTCTCACTATAGAAGAATTGGCTACCATACTGGGGATGCCTCTAGGGTTTTTTGGGGATATTATTTTTGGGTTCTTTAATTGGTTTAATTGCCTTTTTGAGTTTCTGTAAGTTTCTATGTCTTCAAGGGATTTTGGTCTTCAATACCAATACTCCTTGCCTAGTTTGCTTGACTGTTGGTTTTCATTTTTTTGAGAAGTTAAATAGGTGTACATGGCCTGTAGTGGGTCTGTACGCGTACATATGCACCCTTCCTTTGGATAGCCCACGTACATACACAAGTTGTTGAAGTGTCAGTAGCATGCCTGTGTTGAGAAAATATTTTTTAAAGAAGAGGCAGTCATCCTCTTCCCTGTCAGAAGTCACACTTCTCAGGGGTTTTCTTGATCTAGTCCTGGTCTATGTTATAGCAGTCTATAGCCTAGGTTTGACCTCAGTATAGCTCTTGATTATCAAATATTTCTTGTCTTTTATTTATTAGGGTTTTTAGACAAGTTTGTGATTATGTTCTGATCTGCCTGTTTGGTATTGTCAGTGACTCCCTGTGATCTGCGATGGGCCAGAAGTCATTTCTTGGTCTTGTCTTGTCATCATTTTTCCCTTTTTTTCTTTAGAAGAAAAGAAAAGAATTCATTTTCAAATTTCTTGTTTTGAAGCATAAAACAGTAAAAAAAAAATCATTTCATTGTTTGGTAAAAGTAGTTTGGATTAGTTGTTTTATTTATCAAGGAAAAATAAAGTTTTTCTTAAGTTATTTATTTGAATGCTTAGGACTTTAAGTAGCTCGTAGTCGAGCGAAAATCTTGTTTTGGTTTTTATTTTCAAAGATCTGAGAAAAGTAGTTACGAAAAAGTGTGGTTAAAGAGTTTAAATTGGCAAATCTTTATTTGTGAATAAGAAGTAGTTTGTTTTCAGTTTCATCTTATGCTCTTCTCTTTCGTCTCTTAAAGAACATCACTAGTTTCACTTCCATTCCCTTTGAATTAAGACAACCACTAAAATTAACACTTAACTAAAGTTATTAGACTTTGTGTTTGTAGGGTCCATCAATTTAATCTAGGCTAGAGCCTTGATTTAGGATTGGAGAGGAAAGTCTTCAAGGCTACAAAAATAAACATAAGAGTCTGTGTTAGGGAGTGATTGAAAGTCCAGTAACCGTGAAAGTTATCCGGGACCCCCTTCTAACACAAGTTCATGTGTGGAAAGGTAGCGAAGATAACCCCTCTAAAGCCAGACCAAGCATAGTGGGGAACACATATAGAGGGCTTATCTTGGGATTTCATTGATCGCATCTGCCACGGAGCTTCATGGGTCTCAAATCTATTCGAGGTCCTCAGTTGTTTTCCAGAACACTTGATTTTGATACCCTTGATAGGTTTTGGGCTTGATACCCTGCTCATTGCAGTCCACCCGACTGTCGATTGTACCCACCTGGTGATTATTCACGCGTTGGCAACCTAGTTTCCTTTATCTTAGTGACTTACAAAGGTGACTGCGGGGGTATACCGCAGTACCTAGGGCATACATTGAGCCATGCTTTGTAGATTATACCTATAGGGTGCTTCTGTATTCGAGTTTCACTTGCACCGGTAAATTGCTCTAGTGTTGGTTGGCATAACTATTCTTCCAACTAGATAGTGATCTGCTTGTCTTGTCTTATAGGAGATTTTTCTAGTGTGTCCTGGTATTTAATGTTAATAGAAATCCCTAGTGTTTCATTGATCTTCTACACCATGGAGGATCAGGAGCTCTACCGGTCGAGAAGGCTTCTTGGCCTACCGCCGGTTAATCTGGAGCCACCTCCACCACTGCTAAGGCGAACACTAGACCAGCAAGGGTCTTCTGAGGTGACCGAGCCAAGGGAAACTGAGCCCGCCCATCTCCGAGAGGAGAAAATTTGATTCCAGAGAAATCAACCATTTTCAACCTTGGAGTGGAAGCTCTTGGGCCATATAACCCTCCGATCACTGATCTATCAATTCTCATCATTGTATAGGTTAAACCTTACAAGCGTCAGGTAGTGTCACAAGCAGCGATGGAGACAAATGTTGCTACTTCTTCAGGATATCCTCATATTCCCTCTACGACTGTCGCTATAGGGGGTTTTTTGCCTCCTAACCAATTACCATCACTGGTCCAGACCATTGTGGTCTCAACCGCCTCTATCTCGAGCAATGGTCTGATTTCTCCTTTCACCCAGAGTGCGACAGGCCCTTCGTTCTCATACGTGATTCCTGGCTTTGATACGAACTCTGTTCTTTCCTACTCCACTCTACAAACTTTAGGTATAGGGATAGGGAGCTTGAACGCTCCTCTGCAAGGATACATGGGTATCAATTCAACTCCCTATAATGATTTCCCTTACGAAGGGGGTCATATACCTCCTTCATCCCCTTTGCTTAGAGGTACTCACCAGCACTTCGTCGGGCCGAACATAAACTATAGTTCGTTTCGATCAGGTAGTCAAGGACTTCCTTCTTATAGCATGCTAGTAGGTTCGACACTATTCTCTTTGTTCGACATGTTTGGTAAAAACACATTCTTGTCAGTTGTCGTCTTGGTCGGGGGAAACCACGGTTATGGACAACAAAATCTTATGTAGGGTACTATTCCTGCACAAGGGGGAAACTCAGGAATTCCTTCCTCACAAGGACATTGGAATCCATGGTAGGGATCAATTCCCTCGTCAAGGATGTCGACTGGGGGAAACCCCTTCCATAGCTAATGGAACCCCAGGCAAGGCTCATGATCTATGCCCATCGGATCGACAGGGGGCAACGCTTCATAAAATCCTTGGAATGCAACGCAAGCCCAACCTTCTACATCCTATTATGGGAATTAGTCGATGACGTCTCAACAAGAACATAATCCATACACTGGTCACAACCATGGTTATTACTAGAACCCTGGCCAACAACCTAATTTTTCCTGGCAACCTGGTGCCAGCCAAACTCCAGGCTCCTTTTTCCCTGGTTATAATCAACAACCCAAATTATTGTTTCTGGAAACTTTGCACTTGTTGGACTTGACAAGGTTATTAAACGAACCCATCTGTCACGATTCATGTTGGCCTCCCATGCCAACCAAGTTTCCTTCAGACATTCCAAAGTTCGAAGCTAAGACTAATGAATATCTAGGCGGTCATGTGACTACCTTCCATTTATGGTACTCGTCCAACTCTTTGAGAAACGACTTCGTTCATTTGCATTTGTTTCAATGCACTCTCATCAGGAGTCCTACGAAATGGTACATCAAGCTCGACCGCTCAAGATACTCTACCTTTGGAGAATTTGCGATGGTTTTCTTAAACCATTTTCAATTACCTATGAGATACAATGCCGACACCAACTTTCTAGCCAACTTTGAGCAGACAAAGGTAGACCATGTCTCAGATCACATCTGAGAATGGATACGTCGAAAGAGTTTGATAAAAGTATCAATCCCACCAACATTCCTTCTTGAGTGGTTCCTTAAGTCTTTGGTACCACAGTTATCTAAAGACGTCGCAACATCGAGTGTATTTTCATAAGAAGAAGCGATAATAAGAACTCAATAGCTAGAGTTGATTTACTCTCAGTCTGGTTTACTTTATGAAGTTTTTCCAGATGCACCACGGTCGATACTTGACAAGACCAGACAAAGATATGGACCACATGCCAATGGTATTGTTGATTCAGCGAAAATGAAGCCCATTGATCAGCTATCAAATCAATTGCAGCAATTGTCAATACAACAAACAAAGGCCAGCCAGACCACTAGTTCGGTCGCTCCCCCTACTCAAATGTCGGATGTACACAATGTGCAATCGACAAACCTAAAGGCCACCCAATATCCTGATGGAAATAAGAAACAGTGAAATAAGGGTAAGGGGGATAATAAACCTACCAATAATGGTGGTGGGGACAACACAAAAAAGAAGAAGTCGAAGTATCTATGTAATCTTTGCATGAAATTCCATCTGACTCACCAGTGCCATCGGCTTGCGGAGGCATAGAAGTTATTGGCACAACAACAACCTATCGTGTTAACGAACCCATTTCCACATGGGAAAAATTTAACTCAAGCCTCTTTGAGCGAAGAAGGGGGAAATCAAGGACCCCCTCCATCTTCGAGTAATCGTTCATCCGCGAATGTGTACATGATGAAAGGTAGCATTGATATAGCAACTAGGACATGTGAAAATAGAATTCCAAACACCTCTAAGAAGGGTAAAGAAGCTGAAAACCCACTTATTCCTCTCCATATTGAGAATACATTGGGAGAAACAATGACATGCATCCCAAAAGGTGCGTTCAAGAAACCTTCCCACAATCCAAATGCAAGGGCCGCCCAAAACTACTCTATGGTGGAGGATTTGTCTCAAACCCCTTGTGCAATGTATTCTTTGGAAGTCCTACAGAGCTGCCCTTCCCAGAGAAAGGCTCTATTAGCTTCCTTAGGATCTATTGAGACTTGTAATCCAGGAACGATCATGCTTGATACGACCAACTCAAAACCTCAACTCCCTTACCACGTGTTGTTTTAGATAGTAGTGGCTTACACCATGAAAAATTTTACTCGAAACATTTTCCGCACAGTGGTTAATGAGGGCGCCTTGACATGCGTGATGTCTTTGGCATATTTGAAGGAAATTGGCCAACCCATTTTGTCTCTGTCACCTACTCTTATTACCTCTTTCAACAATTGTTCATTCCGACCACATGGAATCATCCCCTCTTTCCTCATGTAGTTATGGGGAAGACCGTGTGCATCGAGGCTGAAGTGGTCGATGCGTCTCTCAACTATAATCTCTTGTTAGGAAGGAGTTGGAGCTATGCTATGCAAACAGTGATCGCGACAATTTTCTGGATCTTGTTGTTTCCACATGAGGTTCAGATCGTGTCCATTGATTAGTTATCCTTCTCCCATCCCGACCCTTCATCAAGGGTATCCACAATCCTGATGATTGATAACACTCATCCTGACATCGTCAATGTAGGGTTTGGTTTGTGCCCACCTTTGATGGGTACTTTCGATTACCCTCCTCCGACTGACAATGTCAAATACATATCGACTGTCCCTGACTAACCTAGGCTGAAATCTTTCAAATCTCATTGTTTCGCATGACTTAATTTAACAATCTGTGGACTCTTCCTTCCCCATCAGCCACAATGGAAGTGATAGGGCACCATGGCATGGCCATGCCTTTGTATATGGCATAAGTTGCATACTCTATAGTCCATCAAGCTTCCGTCGACCCCGATATGACTCCCGCACATGAGTTAGATCCGGTTCTCGAGCCTATTTGGGCTCAAGGTTCCCTCGCCAATACTGATTCTTTAGACTTAGTCTTTCCCTTATAAGAGGTGATTATTGAGGCAATGAGTATTCCGAACAGACCCTGGGATGATCTCCATCACAGATCTTATTTCCTCCCAGATTTAAGAAGAATTGAAGAAGGTGAATTCACTCTGACTATGATTGGAGATAGGGCTTGTCCTATCAATCCTTTGTCTATGCACATTGTTTACACTGAAGGAAATATGGAAACCATCACTAAAATGATACCTATCAATGTCTCTAGAACCCCTGGCATCATGGAGAATGTCTTCGTCGGAGTCGACTGCTCCCCCAAGGAGATTTGAATCTACAGAAATTTATTTAAATAATTTCGCAACGTGTTTTCCTGGTCTTACGAGGAAATGTCAGGCATAGATCCAAGAATCATTGAATACGAAATCACAACATATCCTGACACTAAGTCGGTCTGGCAGAAGCTTCATCCGGTTAATCCTAAGAAAGAAGCAGCTATTAA
This sequence comes from Picea sitchensis, assembly GCA_010110895.2. NCBI lineage: Eukaryota > Viridiplantae > Streptophyta > Pinopsida > Pinales > Pinaceae > Picea > Picea sitchensis. The sequence goes on along the minus strand of SNQJ01S0021602.1, from coordinate 331,010 downwards.
GGCTGAAGTGGAGAAACTACTTAAAGTTGGTTTCATCTACCCCGTCCAATTGACTCAATGGGTTTCAAATCCCATGCCAGTCAACAAAAAATAGGGTACAATTCACGTATGTACGGACTTTCATGATTTGAACAAGGCCTGTCCAAAGGATAATTTCCCCATGCCATTTATTGACCAGATAATCGATGAATGCGCAGGTTGCAAGGCCTTTTCTTTCATGGATGGTTTTTTGGGATACAATCAGATACAAATAAAACCTGAATACCAACACAAAACTGATTTCATTTGTCCATGGGGTACATTCTCTTATCAGAATATGCCTTTTGGTCTGAAAAATGTTGGAGATACTTTTCAGCGAGCCATGTCTTTTGATTTCCATGATCTCAAACACATAGTCAAGGCTACTCTTGATGATTTAGCATCACGATATCGTAAGAGCGTTGATCATCCTGCACACCTCTAACTTATCTTTGAGGGATTTCGCTACTACCAGATTCGCTTGAATCCAAACAAATGAATTTTTTGGGTAACATTGGGTCGTCAGCTAGGTTTCATAGTTTCAACAGTAGGGATCATGGTCGATCCTCTAAAGGTTGAGGCAATAGTTCAATTGCCTCCCCCATGCACAATCCATCAGCTTCAAAGTTTACAAGGAAAAGCAAACTTTTTATGACATTTCATCGCAAACTATGTTGAGATCACAAAGGGTTTCATGCATTTACTAAAGAAGGATGTTCATTTTCATTAGGATGAAGCCACTCAGCACTCTTCTAAAGTGTTGAAATGTTCCCTCACGTCTGCCCCTCTGCTTTGGCCACCCAATTATAATAAATATTTCTTATTGTACTTAACCACTGCAGAGTCGACCATCAGTATGGTCTTGGTTCAGGAGGATGATTTTCTCTCAGAATACGTGATTTGTTACCTGAGCCGAGGCCTAGTTGGACCAGAATTCAATTATTCCCACATTGAAAAACTTTTGTTGGCAGCAGTTCATGTTGTCCAACGGTTCTGTCATTACATCTTATTTCATAAGATCATCGTCATTGTCGTTGTGAATCCATTTCAATACGTGTTAACATGACATGTAATCGACAGAAATATCAATATATGGATAGTTATCCTCTAGGAATTCGACTTGGATTTTGTTTCGGCGAAATCCAAAAAGTCGTTGGTCTTCGCAGAACTCATCTCGGAACTTTCGGTCGAATCAGGTGATGTTATACCCGAGGAGTCGCCTATCAAAGGAGACATGTTTTTGATCGCATCTTTAGACCCCTGGTACAGATATATACTAGTCTATCTCTAGACTTTGAAGTGACCCACCTTTGCTTCTTGTGATGAGCGTCGCCGTATATGCCATCAGGCCAAGAACTATCTCATACTCGAGGACACTCTGTATTGTCAAGGTGTAGATTGCATCCTTCGTCGGTGTCTCACTCATGAAGAAGAAGAAATCGTGCTTAATGATTTCCACACTGGAGCATGTGGTAGTCATCTGTCTGGGTTGGAAACAACCCAAAAGATTCTATGAGCTGGTTACGTTTGGCCGACATTAATCAAAGATTGTGTTGAATTGGTCAAGCAGTGTCACCCATGTCATATCTTCTCTCGAAAGATGAGGGAACACCCCACTCCCATGTTTCTCGTCATCACAGTTGGTCCCTTCACCAAGTGGGGGATTGATTACACTACATGCAACCCCCCTTCATCAAGGGGGCATCATTATATCATCGTATAAGTAGACTACTTCATGAAGTGGGTCGAGGCTATGCCAACGTTTAAAGATGATGGTGAGACATCAGCTCTCTTTTTGTTTAACAAGATAATAGCAAGGTTCGACATCCCGAGAGAGATTTTCACTGACCATGGCAGTCACTTTCAGAATAAAATGATGTCTTAGTTAACGCCAAATCTTGGGTTGAGGCAAGAACATTCATCAACCTACTAGCCAAAAGTGAATGGTCAGGTGGAAGCTGTGAATAAGTCCCTTAAGACTATTCTACAACGAACGATCAATTCAGTCAAGTCAAATTGGCATTTGATGTTGTACTCGGCATTATGGGCCTATGGAACGTATGTTAAGACTCCAACCGGTTTCTCACCTTTTCAACTCATTTACGGGCTGGAAGTAGTCTTGCCTATAAAGTGCCAGATCCCCTCTCTAAAGTTGGCAGTACAGTTATTTCTAGACACCTCACCGCTTGAAAAGTGTTTATTATATCTTGAACAACTCGATGAGCAGCGTCGAGATGCAGCCTTGGCTAACGAGTCTCACAAACAAAAATTAAAGTGTCAGTATGATTGGTCCGTTCATCCTCGAATTTTCTCTGAAGGTGACCGTGTCCTAGTCTATGACCAAGATAAGGATCCCCTGGGGGCAGGCAAGTTTAAACCCATGTGGTTCGGACCTTTCATCGTGAAGGAGGTTCTAAATAAGGGTGCTTATTGTCTGGTGGAATTTGATGGAAATTCTTTGGCGGAGCCTAGAAATGGGCTCCACCTCAAGAAGTATTACTTGTAGGTGGGTCACCTTGGGTGACTTCTTGTACATATGTATAGTTCTTATACATTTTCTTTTTAGTTTTTGTCTTTTTGGTTTTATGGATGTGTCATTTTTGATGTCATGTTTTTCACTACGGCAGATGTCAAGTGAATCGGAGGTGTTCATTGGGTTTGCGGACGACGCTAGCCGTCACACTCGGAGGCTTGCTTCCAAAGCTTGGGTGATTTTCACACCTCAAGGCCAGTTGATATCTTCAGGAGGTATCTATTTAGGTGACTCCACAAATAATGTCACCGAATACAATGCAATCTTAGAGTTGCTTCATGATGCTTTGTCTCATGGTATCTCTCACTTTCAGGTCTACTTAGATGCTCAACTAGTTGTGTCCCAGTTAAATGGGGTTTATCGCATTTACAATCCTACTCTACACCGACGGTTCCTTAGGCTACGTCTCTTAGAACGAAGCTTTGATTACATTCCGTATATCCACGTTCCTAGGAGATTGAATCAAATCACAGATACTCTAGCTAATTATGTATTAGATTGGCATATTGCACACATGTAAGAAAAAGCACACACACGCACATGTAAATACATTTGTAAATAAATGTAATCCATAAGACATAAAAAGATGTAAATATGCATATATATATTGAAAATATCAGAGTACATAGGTGGGCGCAAGAGCCTCAAAAATATGTCCAGAAAGAGTCACGGGGCTTATGCCCTCAAAAGTATACAAAAGGTGCCTCGGCACGTAAGTAGTCCAGCCTAGCTAAGGGCGGGGCCTCTTGGCCCTGTCGTAGTGAACAACGGTGTTTGCCAAATGCTGAAAAAGTTGGACCCAGGTCTGTGGCATCCCAACTACATGAGGTTACATCGATGGCGATAGATCCTCAATCTCTACAATAGGGATTGCGCGAGTGAGCGCGGTGAGGTTGCGCTCCACCCGTCTCAATACTCTCTTAGCCTCTCCGACTAGAGGCCCCCCTTCTGCTGTTGTTGGTCCAACAATTGCGGCTGGTCCTATCTTTGGTCGAGGATGTCGCCTAGTCCTTGAGAAGTCTGTTGGACGCAATGGTCCCACATCTATACATAACAGATACACAGTTGTCAGATACTCTGGTACACATAAAAATGATATATATAAAAAGAAATAAAATTAAATAACTCTGAAAAATAAACGTACCCATCTCTCCTCGCTCCACTCTGAGAGGTACAGGCATGTCAGGATCTCTAGAAAAGTTGACCCCGGCATAAGGGTAGTCCTCTATAGCCAGAATCTACTGAGACCATCAGTCAAAGAAAGCATTGTTGAAGGCCTCAATGGTTCTCCCTCCCCCCTATCGTGGCATCAACACCACCCATCTATATATTGCTGGGAGAGAGACCACGTGCCCTTGTATCGTCTCTTGCGGACTAAGACTGTGTACCCTCTAAAATAAAAAGGAACATAGAACAGTCCCGAACCCAAAGTTTGTGTTCTCCTGTATCTGACACTTTGTTAGCTATCTCTTCATGCAATCTAGCATGGTTGTACTCCAGTCTAAAATATATGAATTTAAGCACTGCAATGCACAATTCATGTGCGCCCGGGAGCCTTGATGTAATGACGAAGATCTAGTGATTCGCCTAATGAGTAGCACTATCACTTTCAGCGATAGATTGTTGATCTTGTTTATCACCACCTGAGAACCCACTTTCTCAGTACCAACCTCACAATGGATTCCAATCAACTCCTCAATGTTGTGAGGCCTGGGGAGAAAGGTACGCAAGTTGAATGGATCCCCTCTCCTCAAGAGACCAGTCAGGAAGTAAATATCTTCAGTCGTTGGAGTCAATGACTTCCCCTCAAGCATAAATGCCTCAACGTCAGGATGCCAGTAATCTATCAAAGCATTCAACAACCTGGGATGTGCCCTCATGAACGAACACTGGAATAATTTCAACAACCCACATTGCATTAATACAGCGATAACAACAGGGTCTTGTAAGACCAAAAAATCAATGTCTTCATGTTCCCTCTCTCTCCAATGGACATACATCCTGCAAAATGACAAGTTCATGGGGAGTTAACTCTTGTTTTTTTATTTTTTTCCACATATTGGAGGGTGTACGCGGGTTGTATTGGACACGGTCATGTATGCATGCATACAGATAATTTTTTGCATGCAAGCATATGCGAGTTGTCCTAAGACAACCCGCGTACACATAGGGCTTGTTAGAGCCGCCCTTAATTTATTATAACCCTTCACATTTTTTAGTTTTTTGATACTTGAAATCTAAAGATTGATTTTCCTTTTCCTTTTGAGATCTTAAGACTCTAAAATCTTGTCGCCTGGACAGAAATGTTTTCTGCTTTCAAAACAGATCCATTTTCGCGAATATGTTCGCTCTTTGGTTTTATTTCGGGGTCTCACAGGTCGGATACTTTAAAACTTGAGTTTAAAGGTCCCGAATCACGAAGCGGCGAAATCATTTTCAATTTTCCGCCCAAGACATTAACTAGGCTAAATCCGTAACCCGTGAGTGGACGTTGTCGGGAGTTCGTGTCTCGGCATTCGTCAAACCCAAGTTTCTATTATTACAACCCCGAGAGCCAAGAACGCGATAATTATTGCGATATCCTTGGTCAAGGATTAAAGGTCAAAGAACTAACCATGGTTAAATTTGATGCTCGGCATATCGCCACTCGTCACTTTCTTTCATAAAGTTAAGGCATCTAAAATCCCGACTCACGATATTGCGACATGATTATGGAAAGATTAAATAGTAACCTAATCTAATATTTTCTTCCCATATTTTGAGCCTTAATTATCGCCACATCGCGGTATCGCGACTCGGCATACCTTTCTCCCAAAAATCTGTCTTCGAACTTCCGAGTCGCGATATGGAAAATAAAGTAATTCTGCAATTAGGGACGCTCCAAATCATGATTACTATTAATTGAATCCAAGTCGGCCTTCGCAGACTCGCGAGTTGAAGAGTCAAAATGTTAAAGGGGAATTCACGATGCAGCGAACAACGAAAAAATTATTTAAGTTGCTAAGATTTGAAATTTTGAAATAAAACGAGAGGCGTCCCATCCTGTGCATCGAGATTTGTGCATTTCCCAAAGCTCCTGCTGCTCTCCATACCCCAACTGCCTATCAAGCCGCCAAACATTGATGACATTAACGAAGAATTAGGGTAAATCCATGAGTAAATATGATTGGATTTTTACGCAATCAATTTGTTGTTAATTGCGATTGGACAGACTTACTACGGAGAGTACAGAAGTTTCAAATATATACGGGAGCCTCATTTGTTATAATAAAAACTTTTTTATAAGCGGCAGAGCTCGTCACTTTCAGAGTGAATTAACTTCTGCATGTATACACAGGTTTATCACAGAAGAGCGAAAATGCCAGCTTCAGTCATGGCTCCGCAGAAAGAGACGAAGGCAAATGTTGAAGTTACAAGTCAGGGCTCAGACAATGTCTCTGATACTTCACCCCAAAGTATCGAATCAATTTCCGAGTGGTCGCAGGTGTCCAATGTTATGCAGGAAGAATTAGTTGATTACTCAGACGATTCCAACGACAACGAAAGAGATAATTTGCACACCAAATATAATATAGTCGTCCAGTCCGGGATGCATAGAATAGCAACCAGGCCCCGGCTGCTCCCTTACTACGACATGATCCATTGGGTTTTGGATCATGTGGACCTGCCCAGTAGAACAATTATGAACAGTCAGCAAGTGGCTATCGAAACTTTCCGGCCAGAGCATTTACAAGACATGTATAAGCTGCCTTCCACATCTGAATATACATATGGTGTGGATTTCTTGGAAGAATTCAAGGAAAAAGAGTGCGTTCAATACGACAAAACCATGCCTGGTTTGATCAAAGACTGGGTTTC
>SNQJ01S0021602.1:308984-324591 GCA_010110895.2 Picea sitchensis | reverse complement strand
AGTGAAGCAATGGCTGAGAGATCTGTAAGGCTGTTACACATAAAATATCAATCTACTCTGGTAACCAACACTTTCTGAAAGCCAGATCATTTCCCCAAATTCCGATCGGACTTCCCTGTTTGAAATTGAATACTAACATTCTTTTAATGCAAGCTAAGAATCGTAAGATCTGTTGAATATCCTAGGGTCGTTTTGACCGCCTTAAAGCATCCCTGGTTAGTAATGAGAAAGAAAAAGTTGTGAAAATGACTTCAGCCATGTTTGGAAAGAGTATCTGATTTCGGAAAAACTTCTTGAAGTACAAAACGAAGCTTTTCCCTCCCTTCTATCTTTTTCTTTTAAGTTTTCTATTGATTTTAGCTTGTGACTCCATTTACCCAATATTGGCACCTAGTCTACTGTTCTTCCCGCCTCACAGGGAGGCGTGATCCCTAGTTGGAGCCTATGTTGGAGATGCACTTAATTTATTATAACCCTTCACATTTTTTAGTTTTTTGATACTTGAAATCTAAAGATTGATTTTCCTTTTCCTTCCGATATCTTAAGACTCTAAAATCTTGTCGCCTGGACAGAAATGTTTTCTGCTTTCAAAACAGATCCATTTTCAAGAATATGTTCTCTCTTTGGTTTTATTTCAGGATCTCGCAGGTCGGATACTTTAAAACTTGAGTTTAAAGGTCCCGAATCACGAAGCGGCGAAATCATTTTCAATTTTCCACCCAAGACATTAACTAGGGTAAATCGGTAACCCGTGAGTGGACGTTGTCGGGAGTTCGCATCTCGGCATTCGTCAAACCCAAGTTTCTATTCTTACAACCCCGAGAGCCGAGAACGTGATAATTATTGCGATATCCTTGGTCAAGGATTAAAGTTCAAAGAACTAACCATGGTTAAATTTGGTGCTCGACATATCGCCACTCGTCACTTTCTTTCATAAAGTTAAGGCATCTAAAATCCCGACTCACGAGATTGCGACATGATTATGGCAAGATTAAATAGTAACCTAATCTAAGATTTTCTTCCCGTATTTCGAGCCTTAATTATCGCCACATCGCGGTATCGCGACTCGGCATACCTTTCTCCCAAAAATCTGTCTTCGAACTTCCGAGTCGCGATATGGAAAATAAAGTAATTCTGCAATTAGGGACGCTCCAAATCATTATTACTATTAATTGAATTCAGGTCGGCCTTCGCAGACTCGCAAGTTGAAGAGTCAAAATGTTAAAGGGGAATTCATGATGCAGCGAACAGCGAAAAAATTATTTAAGTTGCTAAGATTTTAAATTTTGAAATAAAACGAGAGACGTCCCATCCCGTGCATCGAGATTTGTGCATTTCCCAAAGCACCTACTGCTCTCCATACCCTGACTGCATGTCGAGCCACCAAACATTGATGACATTAACGAAGAATTAGGGTAAATCCACGAGTAAATATGATCAGATTTTTACGCAATCAATTTGTTGTTAATTGCGATTGGACAGACTTATTACGGAGAGTACAGAAGTTTCAAATATATACAGGAGCCTCATTTGTTATAATAAAAACTTTTTTATAAGCGGCAGAGCTCGTCACTTTCAGAGTGAATTAACTTCTGCATGTATACGTAGGTTTATCATAGAAGAGCGAAAACGCCAGCTTCAGTCATGGCTCCATGGAAAGCGACGAAGGAGAATGTTGAAGTTACAAGTCAGGGCTCAGACAATGTCTCTGATACTTCACCCCGAAGTATCGAATCAATTTTCGACTGGTCGCATGTGTCCAATGTTCTGCAGGCAGAATTAGTTGATTACTCAAACGATTCTGATGACAACGAAAGAGATAATTTGCACACCAAATATAAGATAGTCATCCAGTCTGGGATGCACAGAATAGAAACCAGGCCCCGGCTACTCCCTTACTACGACATGATCCGCTGGGTTTTGGATCATGTGGAACTGCCCACCAGAACAATTATGAATAGTCAGTGAGTGGCTATCAGAACTTTCCGGCCAGAGCATTTACAAGACATGTATAAGCTGCCTTCCACATCTGAATATACATATGGTGTGGATTTCTTGGAAGAATTCAAGGAAAAAGAGTGTGTTCAATACGACAAAACCATGCCTGGTTTGATCAAAGACTGGGTTTCGCGAACCGCGAAATTTAGGACAAATGAGCAGGGCATCTATTCTATTTCTTCTTTAGAGCCACACTACAAGTATGTGGCCATGATGACATGTCGCTTGTTCGGGCGAGAAGATACCTCACATTTCCATGTCTCTTGGGTGCCTCTCATATTTCGAGTCGTTGAAGGTTGCTCATTCAATTGGGCGAAGATGCTCTCAGACAGCTTAGCCAACAGGGTCATAGAGTATCGGGAGAAAAAGGTAGGTGGGAGACCCGCAGCATTCTACATGTCGGCATATATCATGGATGCGATATGTTCCATGATGCCTTTCCCCTTGATGAATTGGGCTTGGAATCCAACCCAAGAAAAACCAGTGCACGAATACCATGATAAATTATGGGAAAATAAAGCTGGAAAATTCCCATACGAGATTTTCAATTGGGTGATGGTGCCCTTGCACATCATTATTTTTGGTCACCCGCCACCTCGCATATCGGATAGTGTTTCAACAGGTCTGAGTGGCGTCGCAGATTGGTATGTAGAAGTAGAGTTCTCAAACATCAGAGTTTTTGGGGCTTTTGTTCCCCCTCATGCGCTACCTTTGTTCATTCCCAATAAACTAGCCTGTCGTGAAGTTGCATGGAAAACAGTAATCGGGGGCGTAAGCAAGGAACTCAAGGGCTATTCAAATAAGGTATGGCCTTCTTTTCCCATCCGAATGAATTCATATTCTTTATTAGATTTTGGGCATGCCAAAGCTGAGGCTGCTGCCCTGGAGGACCTAAAGTTGGCCTCCATTGAGATCAAAAAACATGATCCACAGAGAGTTGTAAGCAATCATCTGGCTCAGGTTGGGCTTAAGAGATTTGAACATGAGAATTCCCCCTCGGACGACATTTTCCGAGGAGCGAAATCTTATGAAGAGGTGTTAGCCCAGATCCAATCTCTAGCACCCGAAGACACAGCAGCTGTGTTAAGATTCCAAGAGCATAGGCGAAGATGTCTTCCCACTGTGTTGGGAGGTTTGGCCATTACTGAGACAAAAGATAAAAATGCTGAAGATTCTACAGAGGTAATATCTATCCCTGGACAACAACCGGAAGAGGAGCAAATGGGTAATCCCGAAACAAAAGAAAAGACTCCAGGCCTGCCAAGCAAAGAGAGTTCGGAGGTTGAGGGAAAAACTCCAGGCTCGCCAAGCAAAGAGAGTTCGGAGGTTGAGGAAAAAACTCTAGACCCTCCAAACAAAAAGAATTCGAATGTTGAAGGAAAAACTCCAGACCCACCAAGAAAGCAGATAGAAGAGACTGAAAAAGAACAAAACCCTGTCAATACTCCAAAAGAATAAACAAAGCAAATAGGAAAACCCATCTCCTCTGTCACACCCTTGCAGTCGGCACAGGGAGATATTAGCGAGGGATGGATATTTGGTGAAGAGCTGAGGCCTATAAGGGCAGAGGAACTCCCTCCTAATGAGTTCTTTTTTGATAAAAAGAGAAAATCTATGGTGAAGCGAGAATTTTGTCAAGAGGGAGAGTCCACTGTTAAAAAATACAAAATCATGACAGATGGTAAGAACAAGAAAAGTGACCAGCTTGCTACTGAAATCACTAGAACACTGGGCGCCTACGCTTCGACGAATCAATTCTCGGTGGGACAAATGAATCACCAATTAAAAATAAAAAATCGCCTCATCAAGATCCTCGAGGCCAGGTTGACTACAGCTACAGAAAATGCCAAGGGCCAAGCCAACACAGAGATGGAACAGGCTAGATTGGCTGATAAAAATGAGATAGAAACGCTCAAAGTCAAGATGGAGCAAGCACATTCGATGATCCGAGAAGGTCGGGTACAGGCAAGTCAGTAGGGGAGTATGATCACAGGGTTACAGGCTCAATTAGAGGTTGTTGAAAGAAAAATGATCGACGTCGAAGGGTTTAAATCCCGAGCGATTGATATCAAAGGCAAGATCTCTTCTGTGCAACAAAGTCTGTTAGACAAAGTGGGGGTGATCCGAGAAGACTGCGTGTTAATTCATCGTATTTCAGAGAATCTGACTATCAAGGAAAGGAACGCAGAGGCTGCTCGGGTAGCTTTTCAAGAGGCAGTGATAGTTACCAACAACAGATTTTCCACAGATTCTCCAGGGCTCACTATCGTTGAACAAACAAGAGGTAATATTTTGTTAAAAGACTGGGAACATAATATTTCTTTAAGTAAGGAACAGGCTCAAAAGGTGACCAGTTCATTAGAAGAAGCTTTCAATGTCATAGATGGCGAGCTGCTAGGAATGGAGAGTGGATGTGACTCAGAGACGCTAAGGAAAATGAATATAGATCAAATCTCCCTCGATCTAAAGGAGAAAAATGAAAGAGATTTGGCGGATATCTCTAAGATGGACAGGGTAGTTATGGCTCAAGTTGATAAATGTTTGATTCAACCAAGCGCACAACTCAGTTCTCTTGACATCGTTAATGCACAAATAGGTGATAAACTTCCACATTTGGCCTGAGAGTGCTATTTCGCCGAGGCCAGCTGTCAAGCAGAGCCTTCACAACTCGTATCCCAGTTCGTGGAAAAATGTATCATATGTACCGAATCCATGCAAAGACAAGCACCTGGAACCTTTTGAAAATGAAGTAAAAGAGATGGAGTGATTCCGTTCCTTACATCTGCCAAACGGAACCTTCACAGATGGTATCCAGTTTTACGGACAAATGTATCGTATGCACCGAGTCACGTAAAGTCAAGCACTTGGCACTTTTTGAAAATAGAGTATGAGAGGGAAAATTTGTATAAATAGATCACGAAAAGAAGAGCAATAGGCTGGACCTTTTTGGTATCGATTGTAATAGAGTTTTACATTGGAAGAAGTTAATATACAAGCAATTTGAGGATTCTCGATTCCGTCCAGATTGTATTATCAAGTTTGCTTCTTTATGCTTTATGTTTCATTTCATTTCGCTCCTTCATAACTGATGTGCTTTGTTATAATTTAGTACGACCACTACTATAACAAAATAATTCTGGTTTTCTATCTCTGTCTATTTTTTTTCCTCTGCATCGGCTATCAGTGGGTGTAAGACCAATTCGCATTTTCAGAATTCTACGTTTATTCTCGGCTACGTCGGTTATTTTCTCGCCAATTTCTTCTTCTGCTTATATCTGATTTTTCTTCTGACAGGAACCTCATGTTATACGCAGCTAAATGTTTCTCTTTCGCATCACACTTTTACATTAAATTATAATGCAGTTACGGGAAAGTGCCTTCTTTTGCAAATCTTTATTTCATTCAGAAAACGTAAAAAATCTCTCTTTATTTCGACCAAATTGAAACAGCACTGAAATATCTCTTTAAATTTTTTCCTATGGTTATTGTTCCTCAATGACTGTACCTGCAGCTACGCAACCTAATATTGAACCCGGGCTATCTAATCAAACACATATCGCCTTAAATCTTTTCGATACAATCCTCAAAACTGCTAACACCCGGGAAGAACTCGAGCGTTCATGGGCAGCCATTGAGCGTGATATAACTGCTCAAGAGCAGTTGGAAGCTAGACGACGAGAACGTAGAAATCTGCTCTATTTTCTCATACCGAAGGTGATTTTATCCTCATATTCATCTTTCACATACTTTCGGATGCCTTGACACTGTACTTGAAGCCTTAGTACAGACTCAGGAACACCAGGGCCAACCTTTTTAAAGGTCAGTTCACCCCAAAAAAACAAAAGGAAATGCAAAAAGGTAGAATGGAAATGCAGGAGGGGATAGTTTGTACTTACTTGTTCCAAGCAGAAGTTCATTTTGTCCACTGAATCTCCCGGAATCAACTCTTTTGGAAAAGGGGTGTTTTTTACTTTTTTGTCAATTCTCAATTTACAATGGTGGTAATGAGCTGCCAGCTTCTATTTATAGACTTTTTGGCCCCTTTTTGTCATTTTTTCTAGCCTGAAAATTGTTTAGTGTGGCTCTTGAGTTTCTTATGGGATGTTACGATACATGTTACTTTTGGTATTGGGAAACTATTTTGAGAGTTGGGTCATTTTTGAAGGTCCTTTGGTAAAAAGTCATTTTTCCAAAATTTTGCATCTAAGTTAGGTTTCCACCTCCACTTTCTGCATCTTGTTGTCTTTTTTGCTTTGTCGTAGGATCGACCCCACCGAGTTGTGACACTAAACCATCATTTTTTCTTTAGAAGTGTCGTAATTTAGTGGTAGAGCCTACCTTTACATGGATGCCCTAGTTATATCCTCATTGCTTTTGGCGTCCATTGCATCGTTAATGACCATAGGCTCGGGAGTCCTTATTAGTTTTTCCTGATTGCAAGTTTTGAGCCTCATTTTCATGATTCATTATCACTCTTGACTACACCCTCAGGACTCCCAAAACAACAGGTCTTCTTTTAAGCCCTTTTCAAACTCTCTAAACATGAAAAGATTGTCAAGCAATCTTGTTGCCCTTCATGCTCGCCAAAATAAAATTTGAAGGCACGTCTGTCCAGTGGTATTTTACCCCTTTTTCTATCCAGATGGTCAAATGTATGAACAAAGGTATACTCTAGGGGCTCATTTCTCTAGAAGAGTATTCTCAAGTATAAATTTAACCCTTTTTTGGGCCTGAGGGACTAAATTTATGAAAAATAAACCCCCACGGAGTCCATATTTAATCTCTTTTCAGACTCCCTAAAATTGAAAATATTGTTGAGTGACCTTGTTTTTTCACACTTGTTAAATTGGTGAAGAAGAACATCCCTTACAGAGTCCATAGTTAAGCTCTTTTCAGACTCCTTAAATATGAAACGATTGTCGAGTGATCTTGTCTTTGTCACACTCATTAAAATGATTTTGAATAGACGTATGTTCAGTGTTATTTTACCCCTTTTTTTGAACCGACTAGACTACCTTCAAAAAACTTGCCCCAATGGAGTCTCCTTTTATGCTTTTTTAGACTCTCTGAAAATGAAAATTCATCAAGCTTACCTTCTCTAGGCTCATTAAAATTACATCGAAGGACATTATCATTGTGTCTTATTAAACACATTTTTATCCCTGCGTCTTTGGCCTAATGTTGGCTCCATGTTGCTCTCAATTGAACCATTTGAAGCATGCCTTATACGCAAGCCTTGTAGCACTTTGCCTCTGCATCTTGACACCTTGACCCATGGAGGATTTTTCTCGAGTGTCCTTTTCCTGCATATTCCCCCTTTCTCTAAGCATCAGTGTTTTCCTTGTGATTGGAACTAGTATGTCTACGACACTCGTTCCTCCTTTGTAACATAACATTCTTTTATTCTTTTTCAAGCTTTCCAAAATTATTGAAAAAGACAAAAAAATCAAATATACCCCAAAAAGAGGAAGGGAAAAGTATTTTTTTTTTATTGACAGCACAATGAGTCACCCTTGGAAAAAGCCCATCCTTTTGTTTGTTCATCAAGATCTGGGATTTAATGTGACCTTAGGAAGCTATTATCACTACATAAAGTTGTGTCCTCCTCCGTTTGGTTATCCTTCCAAACATATGGAGAGTTCGCATTGCCTCCAACATCGTGAACTTATGTCAATGCCATGCTACCTGAGTCTCATCATTTGTCGTGCTTTTGTCCAAGGGAAGTTTTACTAAACTTAAGTTGGCCCTTCAGCATTTTATCTCTTATCCTCATGCCTAACCACCCCGAAATTCCAATCAATTCCTTGCTCAAAATCAATGAATTTCTCTACCTGATCATTGAGATATTCTTGTTTGTTCTCGATGAGCTATCGAAGACCTCTGGGTAGTGAATTCATACACTGATATTACACTCCTACCCGAGTTTTGAATATTTTTAATTTGTTTCTCGAGATCTGAATACCTCATCTCCAGCCATCATGCATTATTGGCTTCTTGAAGATGGATATTATACATGTATATCTTTTGATTTGGATATGTAGATCCACTGTGTATTGCTCATGGCTACACTTTATATAGTTATATGACATGGATGTGCAGTGTATTTGACTGGAATCCATGATTTTATTTCATCTTGAGCATGGGTATGCCTGCCTCGGTGAGACAAATTGTTATTTTGTAGATGGCACCTCCTAAACTATGGTCTCTGGGCTCACTCACTTCGTACGTTGGTAAATATTTGTAATGTATTCCAGCCATCAGATTCTCTTATGACCTCATACATTAGGGGGAATCTGTTATAACCCTAAAATGCACCAGACATGCATACCTGGCATCAAGCCATCTTACTTGCTATTTTTGTCAAGCCATCATTGGACAACTCTTATGAAAAACCATTTCTTTGAAGATGTACGTGCCCTGCACCACTACTGTTCATGTACATACGCTAGCTACATCATTACAGCCCGTGTACACTCACAAAAAGTGAAAAAAATAAAAATTGCAAAGGGATACAGGTTTTCGGGCCATTACCTAACCATTTGACCACCCATAGCCAATCACCCCAACAGTTACTATCTTTTTGGCCTATAAAAGAAGGTGTTGGGGTCCCATTCCAAAAAAGGAAGCACGAGAGTAGAGAAACTCTGCCCATTTCAGTATTCCCCCTTTTCCCCAATATTTTGCAACCACATAGTGAGTTTGAGCCAGAATTCCTTTTTAGCCCCTTTTTCCTCCATTGCAAACCCTTTCCATTTCCCTAGAGAGAACTGAAGAGGAGAAGGATACATGGAAGCAGTTGGTGCATAGTGAAGAGGATCCCAAGACTGAGTTTGAGGAGCAGTCGTCGGTCTCATGTTGTAAGCGAATTTGTGAGATTAATAAAAAGAAATACTTTTTCCGTCCCGCCAAATGATGTCTTCAATCTTCATGATTTATTTGTGTTGTTTTGTTGTGATATCTAATCCACTAATCCATATATAGAATGCATGCTTGTAGTTTCTTGTTTGTATTTTGGTGAATGTAGGTTGGCATCGGAAGGAGATCCACAATTGAGAAACAATTGAGCACAAAGGGATCGACACCGGACGCAGAGTTTAACGTAGGCTTACCAGATCCCTATACTATGTTTTTTATGTATGATTGTGGGGTAATGTCAGGATAGTTGTTAAGAGTATGAGAATTTATATGGTTATCTCTACCTGCACTTTAGAACCCTGGTGTAGTCTGTAGGGGGTTTTTCCCTCTATAGCATTTGGTTGACAATTACATGGAATGTACATCCGCTGACTAAGTGGGATTGGAAGACACAGACAAAGTTGGCCCTCCTGTAGACTAGTTTAAAGACAACTCTTCCAAATGTATTGTCACTGAGTATGCGGATTTCACATTGGAGGATCCTACAATGCCATCGGAATGAGGTCTGGGATTTTGTCTAGGGTCATAGTTTGACCTCAGTGTGTTTAGAAGAATCTGGTATAACATCCCAGACTGAGCGTATATAAGATCTAACTATTGGGATTTGAAGATTGTTTCTTCCTCATATGTAACCCCGGAAGCAACAACATCCTTTGAGATAGGAGGCTGTAAGGATATAAGGAACCATTCTAATAATAAATATGGGGGTATGCAGGTCTTGATCAACCTCTTCCACCTACGCCACTCCTGGATGTGATCTGAGATATGAGTGGTTGTGTCCTGACATAAGGTCAACAGAAGTTCTAGGCCAGCATCGTAACGAACCGACAATTGGAAGTGGTTAAGGAAGAATAGCACCATCTGATTAAATGTCCCATATTCCCCCCTAGGTAGCTCGATATACCATTTTGCAGCAACCCTAATGAGGGTGCATTGAAATAATCTTAACCAAATGGAATCATCATTAAGGGAATTCGAAGAGCACCATAGGTTAAAGGTGGTGACATGATCACCAGGATCCTAACCATTCTTACCTTCGAATTTCAAAATGTCCAAAGGAATCTTCGCAGGGATAGGAGGCCATGTAGGATCATGACATATAGGGTTGTTCATCAACTTATTCAAGTCTGGCATATTAAGTGTGTCCAGAAAAGGGAGATAGGGTTGTGGAATTTGGCCCCAAGCTCCCTGGAAAGATTGTGTTTGGGGAACTACATCCCATCTAGGGTTTTGGTAAGCACCATGGCCCTATCCGAGATTGTAAGACCCTCCTCCAGGTTGATTCATAAGAGGTTGTTTGGGAATCATTCTAGTAGGAATGTTCTGATGGGGGTTATAAAAATTTCCCCCAGTCGGAGTGGCTCCGAGTTGTGGGTTTCCCAAGGCGTGAAACTAACCTCCTCCGGGTGTGAATCCAAAGGATAAAGGTGGATTTGTCATGCCAAATGTGTTGGTTGGAATATGTACTAAGGAGGTGAGGGTATAGGACGAAACTTGAGCAGAAGCTTGTCTACCAGGTTGGTTGCTCCACCCATAAGAAACAGGATTAGACTCAGGGTTAAAAGAAGGAATGCCTCCCATAGTAGGAGTCATTTGAGGGATCTGAAAGATGCCAAATGAGAATTGAGTATAAGGAGGAGTTGTGCCCCTAATTCTAATGCTAGCATTAGCACCAACACCTGGGATGGAGTTTGAAAACTGTGAGGTAAATTTCGGCATACCATAGGAAAAAGGACTAGAGGCCATAGGGATGGACTGAACATTATATCTCGGTGATTGACCAAGAGACCCAAATGGATTCATGGAAATAGGTTGAGCATTTACTATAGGATAGGCAGCAATGATGATAGGTGTTTTTGGCACTACAACCATTGTGGTTGTAGGAGTCGAAGGGGTGCCATTAACTATAGTAGGTGTGGGAGCCAAGGGGCTCCCAGTATTTTGATGACTCAGTTCAGTGCTCATCCTTGTAGAATCACAAGTCTGAAAAGTGGAGGTGTGTGTACCACGTCTAATAACTCTACACCTTTTAGAAGGCAAAGACTCAAAATCCGGTGTTAACTGTAACAAGCGGCGGGACCGGTAGGGAAGTTGGTTCGACTCCATGATGACTTAAGACTCAAGATATAAAAACAAATCCTAAGGCCAACTAGTAATCAAAGAGAACACCAAAAATAATTAAACGACCAATTTGCACACAAACAAGCTAAAGTGGTTGAAAGGGGCCTCCCTCCCTAAAGTAGGTATGCCTCGCCCAAGAGGGGCCTGAGACTCCCTGCTAAATATTGGAGGTAATAGAATCATTTATAAGGTCCCTTGTGGGATTAACAACAAGTCGGTTAGATACCCATGGAGAGGTAATCCTCCATAAAGGTTGTGTGTTGTCCGACCCTTATCTGACCTAGGGTACCTATAGAATAACCCATCCAAGTAACTTATGTGGAACCTAAGTCAAGCAACTAAGAAACCACTGTATAACCGATGCACAGGTGAGCAGTTGTAAGTCAGGTCCACTGTATGGGTAGGGTAGAAAATCCTGAAACCTTGAAAGCACCGCCTCTCACAGAGGAAAGGGAACTAGCAAGATCCCCAGATATGAATAGGTCCCCAGAAATATCTCTGACGCTAAGAAGGTATCGAGGGGATATCCCTTCAACTGACCTCGCGTGACCTCGTGATTAACTCCGATGTGTAATAGAAGCCTCTTGATCTTACTAATTATACAATGGATTTATCCACTCCCTTAGTCAGACACATATGTTGATTTAATAGCCTTGGAGAAGTTTACTCACAAAATCCTATTCCAAGGCACTAAATCCTAAGCTAGTTTGTGCACCCTAGAAAATAAAATCGTTACTAATCAATTTTAAATTAGACCATTAATTTTAATGGTCATGCTTACTCAAAAGGTGTGGTCATGAAACTTAGTGATGTTATGACTCGACAAGTAAAGTAAATATGAATACAATGCAAATTCCTAACTTCAATTTCCAATGAATGATATGCTTCTTAAAAATGCAATTTTCAATTCAATTCTGCAATTCTGAATAAAAATGCAATCTTTCTTTACATGCACTAATATAAATGACAAAGACTCAAAAGATTAAAATGTCAATCAATGTAAAATGCCTAATATTTTTGTATTTTCAATATAATAAAAATGAAAATGCATGGACTGAACAACAACTTGATATATAAAGACTCGATTGTGTATAGAAAGAGACAACTGAAGTAGGATACCAAGGAGCAAAACACATAGCCCAATGTACAAGGACAATCAAAATGAAAAGATGGTGAGAAAGGAACTGCCCAAAAATTCAACCAAAGACAGGTTTCCTATCATCCCACAGACACTTAAAAATCACTACAGAGACCCAAGAAGACTCAGTGATCATCAAAACCTACCCAAAAAACAAGCAACAAACTTTGATGTACATGATTGTTCAAGGGGAAAGCGTGTATGTACGCATCTTGTAGAAGGAGAGAACACGTATATACGTGACTGTCAAGCAAAAACCCACGTATATGTGTCAAAAACACAGCTAGGCTAAGGAGAAGGCTGAAAGACTCAGACCCAGAGTGGACAGAGGATGTCAAGCAATCATGCGACAAGAAAATCAATATGAATGAGATCAATCTAAGGATTAAAACACTCCAAACCCCGAAAAAGAAGATTCAATCCCCAGTACGATCGCCAATTCTGTTACAAGGAAAATATCTCTATGGATAGGGGAAAACCACAGTAGACGAAAATGACTACAGAAATCAAATCTATTATCAAGTATGCTATATAAACAAATATGCTAGCAAGACAAGATAAAAGGCCTACCTCATCCAGACGTTCAATGAATTCCACCATTGAGCACTTGACCCAAAGCAATATACCTGCAACTAGTCCTCAACAACCAAGCAAAGCAAGCATATGGTAATAATATATGATGTTAGCACATTCAATAGCATAATCCATTAACATACATAACAAATACACCCATGGAATAATAATTCAAATATTTTCAAGATATCAATTGGATGAGAAAAGAGTATTTCTATTAAGATATAATCAGCAGAAACGAATAAGTTATAGACTTCTGTGTTTTTCCACGATTTAGAACCGAGAAACTAAGTTCCTTCCAACTGGGCCTCCACCAAAGGAAAGCTCATAGAAGAGAGACAATGAAGTTCTCAATCAATAAGGGAAGAGCTTGGGGGCTGAACACTATGTTCATACTTAAAGGACAAAGGGATGCAGACTCAATGTGAAGTGAATAATTCCTCCATAGTAACTTTGCTCTCAAAGTTAAATTGTTTCTCCTCTTTTTCCATAGCTCGAATTTGGCCCATTTATAGCCTTGAATTGGAACTAAAGGGTCGATTCAGAACATTTCTAGTATATGGAAGGCCAAGGATCGATGATCTCCTGTCGTGACATGGAAACCCGACACTATTTTTCATTTTTGGGCACATTTTCTTATGTACGCGGGTTGTAGTGGTGCAACCTGTGTATACGCATGTTGTATAGTAGGCAAGGTGCGTATATGTGGAAAAATTGTATTTTTAGCTCTAGGATTTGCAAAAAGGGATTAAAAGTCTGCATGGGGAAATGGAAAAAGGACTTTTGTGCAAGATTGCATGGGGTGAGGAAAATATTGCTATAACAACAAGCCCATCAACTGATATGTCTCTTGGACCAGCACGCCCCATCATTGGGAGTGCACCCCTTTCCTTGTGTGTTCTATATGTAGATCACTGTGAATCCTCGTGGGTGTGTCGAAAAGGCCTTCCAACCTCTATAGTGCACCCATGTTTCCAAGGGAAGACAAATCCACTTCTTGGGCATGCTCCCAAGTTGCCCCACCTTTTCCTAAAATCAAACCCAAGTCTTTTTCAATCGTTCTAAGGAAAGTAAGGTGTGTGCCCTCTATTGGATTACTGAAAGGGGGGGGGGGTGAATCAGTAATAAAGCAATTTAATCCTTTTTAACAATATAATCCAAGTGTTATATCAATGAAGAATTATCATCCAATAACTGCAGAGTAAATAAGCAATGAACAAATGAACACACATACACATACAAAGTACACCAGTGTTTTATGTGGAAACCCAAATCGGGAGAAAACCAAGGAATGATTGTTCTTATATGTATTGAATAATTACATTCATTGGAAGCACCAACTTCCTTTGTTTTCCAGCTACAACTCAAAGGAGGCTCCAACCCCCTAGTTTCTCAGGCTACAACCTGAGGGAAGCTCCAACTCCCCAATTCTCTGGCTACAACCAGAAGGAGGATAAAACCCCCTATGTTCTCTGACTACAACCAAAAGGTGGCTATAACCACATGTCCTTGCCCTGTCCTACCACCCTGAAGTAGAAGTAGAATGATGGAACCAATGTCAACCTGTCACTGTGAGATATACCATTGTAAACCTGTACCAATAAATATGAACTATTCATCAACCATGCATCAACCTGTCCCTCAACCTGTAATCAACCTGTACCATAAACAAGTGCATAAACCATGCACCAACATGTACCAAATAACCTGTAAACAACCTGTACCATAAACAAGTGCATCCAACCATGTACCAAGTATGTACCAATCATGTGTCAACCACTCATCAACTATGACTCATCAATATGTACCAACATCATCAACTATACACCTCATGTATGTGCCAACTCATCAACTACTTGTCTCAACCATGTACTCAACATGTACCTCAACCAAAAGCCCTCATCAATTTCATCATCCAAATCTGATTTGTAGCTCTGTAATAGACCTAATGTATATGATCACATTCCTTCAAACCTTCCTTAACTTCAACAACAAGAGACTAGCATTTTCATCAAACTTTTCTTTAGTCTCACATGCCTAGTGTTGGATTAGTCAACAACCATAACTTGAAGTAATCATAACTTTGTACCTGTAATTTATAAAGATATGAAACTGATAAACAATGTTCTTCATTGTTTTTTATGCAATTCCTCTAAGTGTCACTACTTGTAACACCTCAGAAAAGGAGTTATAGCAAAAATGGCGTACCTTGCTGAATTTTGTCTTATTCTAGAGAGAGACCTTGTAGAGCGTGCCCCACACAGAATATTTTTTGAATTGATCTGAAACTGTTACACAGCATAATAAATACTTTAAAATAACCAACACATTTGGGTGTATTGAATTTAGATATTTTATGAATAATTTATGACATGTTTACTTGAAACGCCTGTTTTTGACTAGTTTCGGGACTAGCCACAAACCCTATTTTCCACGGAGTGTAACTCCAAAAATACAATGAACCACAAGTTGATTTTTTACCACAGATACTTGGATATTTTTTCTCAATGGAATAGAAATTTCACGGTCTGAATCATTATAGAAAAACTTTTATAGTTAAAATGGTGAGATGACCTATAAATAACATACCTTAGAAAGCACCATCAAAAGAATTTATCATTTCTTGCATTTCGGCCTTCTTTTCTACACCTTCCCTCAGAATTTCAGCTTAGATATCCTTGGTTACCTCAAACACTTATAGATATTCAATAATCTCAATTGTAATTAAAATTAGAGAGCCTTGCCTCTTATTTATACTCTCCAAGTAGCTTCCTTAAAAACATCTTCTAGGTCACTTGGCCCCACTTTCCTTATTTTAGGGTTAACCCACTTCTAATTTCTCCATTAAATTTATTATTGAAA
>SNQJ01S0021602.1:287003-304613 GCA_010110895.2 Picea sitchensis | reverse complement strand
TACCTGACAAATTCATTGTCCTTCATCTCATTATTCCATAATTAAGCATGGGTTCTCTTACTCCACAAAGCGTCTTCCCGTGAGGGCTTTCACCATAAGGGGACCACTTTGGAGTTCATCCATATTTACTTATTATCAACCATGACAAGACAATAATTAGTCATCGTTATATCAAACAATATTGGTTCCATTACCCAAACCTTTGTGTTGCGGGGCTTTCTTCAAGGGTTGACATCAATGACAACCAACCTTAATCAACACCCCCTTGGTGTTGCATGTTACCATTGTGCACCCAAGGTGCCCCTGCACACACCCAAACATATTCGTTTTTTAAACCGACTACTTCCTCCTTGTGTTCTTCGTCTGTTTTGTCACCAAATCTGCCCAAGGAGCACGAACACTCGGTGGGTGTCATGGGAGACTTAAAAATACAATATTAATGACCATAAAGAATATAAATGACATTTAAAGGGGGGATAATGGAATAATAAAGACCATTAATATTTCGAGTTAATCGAATTACTAACTATAGAGATAAAAGTAATACGCAAAGAACAAAGAAACTAAACTAATCCTTAAAGCTCAAAAAATGGAATAAGTGATTTCATATAAAATAACTAATAAAGTTAGTAATAAAAGATATCAAAATTTTAAACCAAGAGAATAAGAACCTCAAAAAAATGGAATAAGTAATTACATACAAAAAAAATTAATAAAGTTAGTAATAAAAGATATAAAAATTTTAAATCAAAAGAATGAGGATTAAAAATCAAACTTTTATTTTAATAAGTGATATCCATAATTAATAAGTGATATCCATAATTAATATAAACAAAGTAAATTTTTACAAAGAAAAAAAAATAGAAAAACAAATAATATAGTGATATCGATAATTAATATAAATAATCAAAAACACTAAATATGGATGATGAATGGTAATTAATACAATCATTTACATTAATAATCAATAATAATAGTTATTAATTATATTCATAGTTTTTTCCCCGGTAGAAAAAAAAAAACTGCTATATTCAAAAAAGGAATATACATGTTGTTGTCTTATCAGTCCAGCCTTAGTAGGCTTTCTTACAAATCTATTCTACTTATGCCAACAAATCTTTTAAGGCCTTTTACAATAAAAATTGTTCCAATTGTTCAAAACATTTACATCTTTATAAGAAAAAACATTTTTCAAAGGCGAAATTCCATTGCCTCGGTCTTTGTGCCTTCGAAGAATTCATAAAAGCCAAAAGTTGTTTTTTGCAGCTACAAAGCTTCTTTAGAGAGTTCATCTGCTTTTGTGTCGAGTCCCCTCAGAATGTGTTGGAAAGAAAGCCATTTGAAATTTCTAAAGGTGAGTTTGATATCTCTTAGAATTGAGGCCAATCTAGGATTATGGATGTTGTTTTGGCCTCTTTCCCAATCAATCACTAGTTTTGAATCTTTGAACACCTAAAGCTTTGTCAAATTTTTTTCTTTGGCTATTTCCAGAAGGGTCCAGAGTGATACCATTTATTATTTTTTGTTTGTTCCGCCTCTTGGAAAATATCTGATATGGATATAGTGACTATGGTTGATAAACAATACCACCCCAACATCACATGCAGGAGGATGTCCTTGGTTGACCCCATCGAAATATCCCCATGGGGCGGTGTAATCAATGGGTGAGGGGACTATGAAACATTTTTTTCTTGATCATGGTTATGCCTTGAATTCTTCAGCCTGAGTGAGTGATAAAGTCGTTGTCACCTCCAAGGAAACTATCTTATCTTTAAAGATGACATTTTTTCTTTCCCACCAAATGTTTGTGATCATGATACTTGGAAGACCTACATAAAGAGAGATGGTTCTCTCTTGTAGCCAATTCCTGAAGAATTCTTCAAGAGAACCCTGGTTCCAATCATTCCTGGACTTTAGTTTTTATTTTATTAAACACGTGACCTTCTCTGCAAAGGGATAGGATACAAAAATGTGAGTTGTTTATTCTTGATCTTCTTTGCACGGAGGGAATCTGGTAGGTCCACACCAACTTCTCCTGAGGCAGTTGTCCCAAGTCAACAGTTTGTTGTTTAGAGCTAGTCATAGAGTCATTTTTCATCTGATGGGATACTTGATTTTCCACAAGGGATTCCACCACCACTTCAGTTGTGTCTCCGAGTTTTCTTCTAACCAAGCTTTGTAGCCTAATTTAACTGTGTAAGAGTCATTATGTGGGGTTTTTTACCAGTAAAAGGGAGTCCTCAGACTCTTTATCCAGGGTAATGAAATTTTCACATAGTAGGGTAATGAAAGAGTTCCATTCGTCTCGTAGATCTAGGGGGAGATTCAGGGAATATGAATATTTCCAACCCCCTCTTCCTTTTAATTGGGGCAAACCAATTTTGAGGTTGCTCAGAAAGCAACATTTTTTTCCTTTTAGGAACTAAAGTAGGGGCTCGGAGAGTTTGTAATTGTTTCCATCTCCTAACCATGGATCTTCACCCAATCTCAAATTTTCCCCATTTCTGATGCGCCATACAGTCTACTTACCAACTAAGGGGAAGGCTTGGACAAGTGATTTCAAGACTATTGAACCTTTAGTGGATTTCAAGGGTTCTTGAAACCAATCGGAAATAGACAAAGAAGAAAAATACTTGGGGTTCGTTACTCTTACCCAAAGAGTGTTACCCAGAGTTAGGCACAAGAGGTTTTTGCTTGCTAAGGCTCATGCAAAGAGTCTTAAGTTTTTTAACCCCCAGCCCCCCAGTTATTTTGGTGCCACAATTGAGTTCCATTTGACCAGAGGCGGTCCTCCATGTGAATTTTCTCCCTTCCATAGGAATCGAAAGCTTAAATGTCGTATGTGATCCAGGACTCCTTTTGGGACTTCAACTATTGAATTCCACCAGACAAGAATTCTATGTAGGACTGCTTTTATCAGTAGAAGTATTCCTACTCTAGAGAGGATTCTATTGACCCAAATGGCCAGGCGGGACTCGACCTTTCTTATTAACCAACCCTGGTCTTCTTTTCTATAGTTTTCAAGTTTTAAATTAAAACCCAAGTGCTTTAGTCTATCAGAAAAAATTTCCTTTGGGCAGGGAAAGTGTTGGCGATATAGTCTTCATCTTCATTCTCACAATGACAAATAAGGAGACAAGATTTTTCCATATTAATTTTCATTCCCGTAACGTTGTAGAAGAGGTTTAAAATATCCTTGAGAGCACTCAAATTCCTTTGACAGCTGTGTAAGCAGCAAAATATGTCATCTACAAATAAAAGGTGTGTGATTGATTCTGATTTTGAAACTGAAATACCTCTTAAGAGACCCTTGTACCTTGCCTCTTTTATCATAAGGTTGAGAGCTTCTACTATGATTAGGAAAATAAAGAGGGAAAGGGGGCATCCCTAACGAAGACCTCTGGAGGCTTTGAAAAAATTGGACGGGACTCCATTGATGAGTATGGAGAAGGAGGCACTTTGGATACATCCCATTATCCAATTGATGGTTTTTAAACTTGTATCCATTTGGATTAGTAATAAACGCAGGAAGGTCCAATTTATGCAGTCATAGGCTTTGGAAAGGTCCAGTTTCAGGATGGTAGCCTTGAGATTTCTTTTCTTGACTGAGTGGATCACTTCCTGTCATACAGGGATGATTTTAGGGGCTAAATTTCGCTCATGGACTAATTTTCCATGGTTTTCCCAAAAAATGATTTGCTATTCTAAAAATGATTCTCCCAAATTCTATAGAATAAAATTATTTTACTTTTAAAATCACCAAAATTTCATACAAACTATATAGAATCCTTAGAAATTTGAATATTTTTACAAAAATATCGCCAAACATTTATAGTTGGCATATAAAGGATTACTAAGATTCGCCAAGGTTTCTACATTTTAAAATAAATTTACATCCTTAAAACCATCCTTGCTTCCTGAGCTATGGCTACAACATTGTGTATCTGTCTGTTATGAAGGAAGTTGAATTGCCCTTCACCAATGATTTCACTTAGCATTGGCCTGAGTTGCCTAGAGATGATATTGATGATTAATTTGTAGACTACATTGCAAGAAGTGATCAGTCTGTAGTATTCAAAGGAAGAGGGGCATTGTTTCTTAGGTATGAGACACGGGAAGGTTGCATTGAGAGGGCCATGAACTCTTCCTTCCTTTTGTGATTCTCTTATCATAAGCAACAAATATTCTTTTAGAATATCATAGAAGGCTTTGAAGAATTTCACAGTTACTCCATCTGGGCTTGGGATTTTACCATTACTCGTGGAGAATAAATTTTCCTTTTTCTTCGGTTCTGATACTTCTTCTTCTAAGAAAAGGTTCATTTTGTCGATAAAGACGATGGGGAATTTGCCTACTACATTATCAAATATTTGGCTTAGTTTGATGGATGGTTGGTATGTATTGTTGGTTGTCATTAATGTCAACCATTGGAGACTGATATTGTAGATTGATATCAACCCTTAATGATTGATGTCAACCCTTGGAGAAAGTCTGGTAGAGAATTTTGGTAGCACAAAGGTTTGGGTAATGCACCCAAGGTTGTTTCATGTATAATGGTATGATTTTTAATATAATTTAAGGTAATACTATTCTAGATGGTTAGTACATGTCATTCCATTTCCATTGGTATGTGGAACGTCACATAACTCCTCATGGTTAGAGAGTTGTGGTCATGAGAAGTTGGAGAACCCAAGTTTGGGTAATGGACCCAAGTTTGTTTGATGGATAATGGTATGAGTTTTGATATATTTTCATCTAAGAATATTATATATGGATATTACATGTCATTCCATTTTCAGTAGTATGTGGAACGCTACATAACTCCTCACGGTTAGATATTTATGGCCATGTGAAGTTGGAGAACCCTCATGAGTCATCTAGAAGCCCCAAAAGGTCAAAGTAGTCAAAGTGGTTTAAGAGATTTTTAGAAGGTTAATAATAAAGTGAAGTGATGAGTGTACTATAATTCAAACTGAATACAATATAAATTATTTAAATAATAAATTTAATGGGTAAATTACTAAGTTGACAAGTGGTTAGAAGTGGGTTAGCCCTAAAATAAAGAAAGTGGTTTAAGATGGTTAGAAGGTAACCCCTTGAGGTAAAGTGAAGTGATGATTGTACTATAAGTCCAAGTGGATACAAAATAAATTATTTAAATAATAAATTTAATGGATAAATTACTAATTGGACAAGTGGTTAAAAGTTGGTTAACCCTAAAATAAGGAAGGTGGGTAAGATGGTTAAAAGGTAACCCCTTGAGGAAGCTACATGAAAGTATAAATAAGAGTAAATTATCTCTCATTTTAATCACACTTGAACATATTGAATATATACATGTGATTAAGGTAACCAAAGGATATCTAATCCTAATTTCAGAGAGAAGGTGAAGTAAAGAAGGCCGAAATTCAAGGGAGGATAAATTCTTTTGATGATGTTTTCTAAGGTTTGTTATTTACGGGTCATCTCACCATTTTCGCAATAACTTTTTTTCTAGAATGATTTAGACTGTGAAATTGATAGGACATTGAAAATTTTGATTTGTTTTAGTTTTGGAGTTACACTCCGTGAAAAATAGGGTTTGTGGCTAGTCCTGAAACTAGTCTAAAACAAGTGTTTTGGGTAAAAATGTCATAACTTCTTCATAAAAAATCCAAATCAAGTAAGACCAAATGTGTTGGTTATCTTACCTTCTATAGTATTTTGTGTAAAATTTTTATATCCATACAATAGATATTCCGTGCAAGGAACGCTCCTACAAGTTTGCTCTCAAGAATAAGCCAAAATTCAACAAGGCATGCCATTTTTTCTATAACTCCTTTTCTAAGAGGTTCCAAGTAGTGACACCTGGAGGAATTGCATAAAACACACTGAAGAACATTTTTTACTATTTTCATATCTTTATTCATTACAGGTACATAATTATTATTATTTCAAGTTAGGGTCGTTGACTAATCCAAAACTAGTCACGTGAGACTAAAGAAAAGTTTGATGAAAATGCTAGTCTCTTGTTGTTAAAGCTAAGTAAGGTTTGTAGGTATGTGATCATATACACCAGGTCTACTACAGAGTTACAAATCATATTTGGATGATGAAATTGATAAGGCCTTTTGGTTGAGTCACATGTTGGGTACATGGTTGAGACAAGTAGTTGATGTGTTGGCACATACATGAGGTGTATAGTTGACGATGTTGGTACATCTTGATGAGTCATAGTTGATGAGAAGTTGATACATTATTAGTACATAATCGGTACATGGTTGGAGGCACTTGTTAGTAGTATTGTTGAAACATAAATTATGGATGATGTAGCATACTTGTATTGATATATTATTAGAAGCACATATTGATCTTGGTGATGATTATGAGTTATTGTGTTATGCTTGGTTGATGCACATCTTTGAGAGTTGTATTGGTGATTGATCTTGGTGAGTAGATTTGATTTGGTTGATAAGATTGATGAGATAAGTTGTTGTGATATGTTGTTTGGACAGGTTGTTGTGACAGGTTATTCGTACAGGTTTGGTGCATGGTTGATGCACTTATTCATGGTACATGTTGAGGTACAGGTTCGTGCATGTTTGATGCACTTGTTTATGGTACATTTTTATTACAGGTTGTTTGGTACAGGTTGGTGCATGGTTTATGCACTTGTTTATGGTACAGGTTGATTATAGGTTGAGGTACAGGTTGATTTATGGTTTATGTATGGTTCAGATTATTGGTACAGGTTGTTTGGTGTAGGTTGATTGGTACAGGTTTACAGCAGTATATCTCATAGTGATAGTGTGATAGTGGTTCCCTACTCATATACCAGAGTGGTTGGACGGGGCAAGGACAGGTGGTTGTAGCCACCTTCCGATTGTAGTCAGAGAACATAGGGGGTTGTAGCCTCCTTATGGTTGTAGCCAGAGAATTGGGGAGTTGGAGCTTCCCTTAAGTTGTAGCCTGAAAAAATAGGGGGTTGGAGCATCCTTCCAGTTGCAACTAGAAAAGAAAGGAAGTTGGTGCTTCCAATGAATATAATTCTTAAATACATATAAAAAAAAGCATTATGTGGTTTTGTCCCGCTTTGAGTTTCCACGTAAAAACACTAGTGTACTGTGTATGTGTATGATTACTCATTTGTTCATTGTTTATTTACTATGAAACTATTGGATGATATAACACTTGCATATTGTGGTTAAAAAGGATTGAATTGATCTATTATTTATTCACCCCCCCTCTCAGTAATCCAACAATTGGTATCAGAGTGGGTTCCTTCAGGAAATAGTTTAACCACTGGAAGGAGATCATGGATTATTCTGAGAATGGAGTACCAATGTTTAATGGCCATAATGGTTTAAAGTATGAGATGTGGAGAATAAGGAAGAAAGTATTTTTACATGCACGGGGAAATTATATTTGGACAGTAGTTGTTATAAGATATGATAGTTCAAAAAGGGAAAAGATTGCAACCAAGAAGGAATTGAAGAAGAATAACAAAATAGCAATGGATTTCATCTAGGAAGGATTACCTAATCCGGTAAGAGAAACGGTTGGTAATTGTTCATCGGCCAAAGAACTTTGGGATAAGTTACATAATATATATTCTTCACCCATCACAGAATAAAAAAATTCCAAAGAATATGCAAGTACAGAATAAGAAGAAAGATGCTCATCATGTCAAATAGATTCAGAAGAGGAAGAGTATGAAGAAGTAGAAGTTGATTACAGAGAAAAATGATCAGTGCAATTGAATATCTAAAGAAAGAAAAATAAGAAAACAAGTCATCCAAGAAAGAATTGATGAAGAAAAAGGAAAGTGTTCAAGGTTCCAAAAAATCTCAGCAGGTCATCAAGAATTTAAGAACTCAACTAGAAGAGGCCAGAATAATTGAAGAAACTCTAGAATATCAAAATCATTGTTTAGAAGCCAACATAACAACACAAAAGGAAGAAGAAGAAAAGAGAGAAACGATATGGACAGATTATCTCAAGGAAAGAACTGATGACTTAAACCAAATTGAGAAAGAGTTTGGTCAAGAAGAGAGAAGACTCGAAGAAGAAATAATTACATTGAAAATCCAAATTGAAGAAGCAAAGAGAACAGAAGAGGTCATGAAGTCTCAGATAATGAAGAAAGAAGAAGAGGTTGAGAATATTGAAGAAGAAGTTGTCACACTAAGAGTCAAATTCGCCAAGCTCAACAAGAATGTTGAAGAGACAAAAACATCCACATCAGTTATAGAGAATGAAGAGAAGCACTCAAGGTTGCTAGAAAAAAAGAATGAAGAAAATAGAAAAAGTTATGCAGAAGCACTCAAAGGAAGGAATTGTGGTCAACCATAATCTAAGAAAACTATTGAAGATACGTCTTCAAGGAGACCATTCATATTCAATCCACAAAGAAGCATCGATCATGATCATGACCAGTCAAGGTAGAAATTCAGAAGGACTAAACCATAAAGAATATCATTCACTCCCAGGTATGCAAATTTATTTTATGGTCATTGTTTTTATTGTACTAATTTTGGACATAAGGTTGCAAATTGCAGGGATTATAAAAGAAATTTTTAAGCAAGAAGTGCATATGTGGCCCCACGTAACATTGAAGGTTACAAATGTCATAACTATGGACACATAGCTAGTGATTGTAGAAACATGATCGATACTTCCATGAAAGAGAACACTGATATCAGATATAAGAACGTATGGATAAGAAAACATGAAGAACAGGTGAACAAAGACTAGGTCCCAGAGATTGCAAGATTGGAAATAAAATTAGATAAAGAAAATTCTACAGAGAAAAAGAAAGATATTAGATATAGAAAGGTTTGGAAAATAACTGAAAGAAAAGAAGGACATGTAAATAAGGAACAGGTTCAAGAGATTGTACTTTTAGGCATTGTAGTGAAAGATGAATCCACAGACATAAAGAAAGAAGTTAGAGCTCAGAGAGATGATGAATCTACCAATGAAGATGATGATGAATACACATCAGAGAAGGAATTGTTCTAAGCCATCTGGCTTAGAGACTCTCGGGTAATATGAATATTAGACAGGGGGAGTCTATGTGATAGTTGTGACTGAACAAAGAACCATGCTTCGAGCATCTTGCAAACTTTGAGAAGAAAGATCCAGAGTAGTCAGTTAGCAGAAGTACAAGTTGATGGATTAATCAATACTTCATGATAGTATATTGATAAATGGGTCAGCATTATGGACAATTGCACAAGTAAATTCTTGGACAGTATGGACGAGAGCATGGATTCATAGATTGGTTCAAAGAGTGGTTCGAAGACAAAGGAACATTATCATAATGGATGATAATTACATAGGAAATGGCTCGAACAATGCTAATGGATTCCAAATTGATGGATATTTTTGGACACATGCAGTGCATACAATAGTTCACATTCAAAATGGAGTAATGTTCAGGAAAAAAAAAATGACAAAACTCCCTATGAACTATGGAAAGGAAGCACAGAAAACAACCTCTACATCAAGGTAACTCAAGATAGTATTTTATTAATTGAAGTTTATGTTGATATTATTTTTGGAAGTACTGATGACAGGTTAAGCCATAAATTTGCAAAGGACATGCATAATGAATTTGAAATTTCATTACTTGGAGAACTATCCTTCTTTCTAGGTCTTCATATACGTCAAAGAAACCAAAGAATTTTTATTTCTCTAACCAAGTATATCAAAGAAATGTTAAAGAGGTTCGAAATGAAAGATTTCAAAACAATTATCACTCACATGCAAACTAGTTGCAAGTTGAGCAAAGATGATGATTCAAATATACATATCAGAGGAAATGCAGATCAATGATTGGTAGCCTACTATATGTGACAACATCCAGACCAAATGTAATGCATGCAGTTGGACAGGTGGCATGATTTCAAGCAAAACCAAAGGAATCACATGTATTAGCAGTGAAGAGTATTTTTAGATATCTCAAAGGAACATAAGAGTTTGGATTATGGTATCCAAAAGGAAAGGACCTGTCACTTATTGCCTACACGGATGCAGATTGGGCAAGTTGCATTGATGACCAATGAAGCACCAGTAGAGCAGTGTTCTACTTGGGTGAGTGTTTAGTATCATGGTTAAGAAAGAAACAATCATCAATATCTTTATCTACAGTTGAGGCAGAGTATATTGCAAGCAACATGTTGTACACAGGTTCTATGGATGAAACAAACTCTGATAGATATACAGGTTGAGTATGATGAGCCCATTCCAATTTATTGTGATAATACAAGTGCCAGCAGTATCTCAAAGAACTTGGTGATACACTCCAAGATGAAGCATATTTTAATCAAGTATCACTTTCTACGGGAACAGGTTGCATAGAAGAACATCATAGTTGAATATGTGGGCACAAAAGAACAAGTGGCAACCATCTTTACAAAATTGCTTCCATGGGAAGCCTTTGAGTATCTTTGCCAGAGACTAGGAGTAATTTCTACTCCAAAATGAATTATTTTGAATGCTTATCTTATATGTCCTAGATGTACACGAGGAAGCACCATAAATAGGACAATTCAGGTTGGGAGATCAGTTTCAGAAAGAGTTTTGTTAGGGGGAGCAACCCCATATGGAAAGCTACATTTTCCATTGATTACAAAGGAGGAGCGATTTATTAGATGTAAAGGTAAATGATTGGAGAGAGAGCATATAGCAATATGACTTCAGAGTGATAATCTTTGTCAAAGGGAGAGATATTATTCATATGAAGGGAGAGAGAGTAATTAAAGGCTTATAAACACAAAGAAATATAAAGTCATGTAGACAGGGGGAGCAACCCCAAGAAGAGTTCAATCAGGGGAGCATCCCAAAAGGGAGATACCCTTTTCCACTAATTTCAAAAGGGGAGAGATAGAAACATTGATGAGGAGTATAAGCATGAGCGTTATCATGAATTAGTGTTGCCATCAATGTTGGTGGCCATCAATGCCAAAGGGGGATATTGTCAGACATTTGGCTTAGGTTGATGGACAATTGGTATCGATTGTTGATTGTCATTAGTGTCAACCATTTGAGAGTGATATTTTATATTGATGTCAACCCTTAGTGATTGATTTTAACCCTTGGAGAAAGTTCGGTACTGAAGTCCGATAGCACAAAGGTTTGGGTAATGGAATCAAGTTTGTTTCATGTATAATGGTATTATTTTTAATATAGTTGAAGGCAATACTATTCTATATGGTTATTGCATTTCATTCCATTTCCATTGGTATGTGGAACGTCACATAACTCCTCACGGTTAGAGAGTTATGGCCATGAGAAGTTGGAGAACCCATGTTTGGGTAATGGACCCAAGTTTGTTTGATGGATAATGGTATGAGTTTTGATATATTTTCATCTAATAATATTATATCTGGATAGTATATGTCATGCCATTTCTATTGGTATGTTGAATGCCACATAACTCCTCACGGTTAGAGAGTTATGACCATATGAAGTTGGAGAACCCTCATGAGTCATCTAGAAGCCCCAAAAGGTCAAAGTAGTCAAAGTGGTTTAAGAGATTTTTATAAGGTTAATAATAAATTGAAGTGATGAGTGTACTATAATTCAAATTGAATACAAAATAAATTATTTAAATAATAAAGTTAATGGATAAATTACTAAGTTGACAAGTGGTTAGAAGTGGGTTAGCCCTAAAATAAGGAAAGTGGTTTAAGATGGTTAGAAGGTAACCCCTTGAGGTAAAGTGAAGTGATGAGTGTCCTATAAGTCAAAGTGGATAAAAAAAAATTTATTTAAATAATAAATTTAATGGATAAATTACTAATTGGACAAGTGGTTAAAAGTTGGTTAACCCTAAAATAAGGAAAGTGGGTTAAGATGGTTAAAAGGTAACCCCTTGAGGAGGCTACATGAAAGTATAAATAAGAGGAAAGGATCTATCATTTTAATAAATCTTGATAATATTGAATATCTACAGGTGAATGAGGTAACCAAAGGATATCTAAGTCTAATTTCAGAGAGAAGGTGAAGTAAGGAAGGCTGAAATTCAAGGGAGGATAAATTCTTTTGATGATGTTTTCTAAGGTATGTTATTTACAGGTCATCTCACCATTTTCACAATAAAAAAAATTCTAGAATGATTCAGATCATGAAATTGATAGGCCATTGAGAAAACATATCCAAGTAGTTGTGGTACAAATTTTAGCTTGTGGATCGTTGTATTTTTGGAGTTACACTCCATGGAAAATAGGGTTTGTGGCTAGTCCCGAAACTAGTCTAAAACATGTGTTTCGGGTAAAAACGTCATAACTTCTTCATAACAGATCTAAATTAAGTAAGACCAAATGTGTTGGTTAGCTGACCGTCTTTAGTATTTTTTGTAAACTTTTTATATCCATACAACAAATATTCCGTGCGGGGCACGCTCTCCAAGTTCTCTCTCTAGAATAAGTCAGAATTCAACAAGGTATGTCATTTTTGCTATAACTCCTTTTCTGAGAGGTTACAAGTAGTGACACTTGGAGGAATTACATAAAACACACTGAAGAACATTATGTACTATTTTCATATCTTTATTCATTACAGGTACATAGTTATGATTCGTTCAAGTTAGGGTTGTTGACTAATCCAAAACTAGTCATGTGAGACTAAAAAAAAGTTTGATGAAAATGCTAGTCTCTTGTTGTTAAAGTCAAGGAAGGTTTGTAGGTATCTGATCATATACACTAGGTCTATTACATAGTTACAAATCAGATTTGGATTATGAAATTGATGAGGGCTTTTGGTTGAGGCACATGTTGGGTACATGGTTGAGACAAGTAGTTGATGAGTTGGCACATACATGAAGTGTATAGTTGATGATGTCGGTACGTCTTGATGAGTCATAGTTGATGAGTAGTTGATACATGATTGGTACATACGTGGTACATTCTTGGAGGCACTTTTTAGTAGTATTTTTGACATATGGTTTATGGATGATGTAGAATACTTGTATTGATATATTATTAGAAGAACGTATTGATCTTAGTGATGATTATCAGTTGTTGTGTTATGCTTGGTTGATGCACATCTTTGAAAGTTGCCTTGGTGATTGATCTTGATGAGTAGATCTGATTTGGTTGATAAGATTGATGAGACAGGTTATTGTGATAGGTTGTTTGGACAAGTTGTTGTGACAGGTTATTCATACAGGTTTGGTGCATGGTTGATGCACTTATTCATGGTACAAGTTGAGGTACAGGTTCGTGCATGGTTGATGCACTTGTTTATGGTACATGTTGATTAAAAGTTGTTTTGTACAGGTTGGTGCATGGATGATGCATGTGTTTATGGTACAATTTGATTATAGGTTGAGGTACAGGTTGATGCATGGTTTATGTATGGTTCAGGTTATTGGTACAGGTTGTTTGGTGCAGGTTGATTGGTACAGGTTTACAGCAGTATATCTCACAGTGATAGTGTGACAGTGGTTCCATCATTTTACTCATATACCAGGGTGGTTGGACGGAGAAAGGACATGTGGTTGTAGACACCTTCTGGTTGTATCCGGAGAACATAGGGGGTTGTAGCCTCCTTCTAGTTGTAGCCATAGAATTGGGGAGTTGGAGCTTCCCTCAGGTTGTATCCTGAGAAACTAGGGGGTTGGATCCTCCTTCCAGTTGCAGTTGGAAAACAAAGGAAGTTGGTGCTTCCAATGAATGTAATTATTAAATACATATAAGAAAAAGAATTATGTGGTTTTCTCCTGCTTTGGGTTTCCACGTAAAAGCACTAGTGTACTGTGTATGTGTATGATTGATCATTTGTTCATTGTTTATTTACCATGCAAATATTGGATGATAATGATACATTGATATAACACTCGCATATTGTGGTTAAAAAGGATTGAATTTCTCTATTATTGATTCACCCCCCCTCTTAGTAATCCAACACCTACTACTTCCAAGATTTCTTGGATAGGGCATCGTGGGGAGCAAAACAAAAAATGTTGAAAAAAAATTCCTCGAGATTTTCCTTTTCCTCAAAGGAAGCGGCCACTTTTCCTTATTCATATTTGAATTCCCATATTGAGTTGAGGTTTTTTCAAAAGTTTGCAAATTGATGGAAAAACTTTGTGTTGTTGTCTCCTTATTTTATCCACAAAACCCTGATTTTTGTGTGCCATTATTGTTCCTCTGTCTTAATCCATTAGGCGTGCTTTTCATCCAGGTCTCTTAGTTCTGATACCTTATTGTTTTTTATGGGGCCTTCTACTAGGGATATTATAACCATTGTCAAATTATCTTCAATGTCCCGAATGTGTCGGGACCTTTTGGACTTCCATGTAGGGAGCCAAATTTTTATGACATTTTCCAATTTTTTGAGATTTGTTGTGAATTGTACCATAAGAGGTTATTGGTTGAGAGGAGAGAGTTTGGTCCATGAAGAAAGGACCAGTTTCTTTAAATCTTCCTCTCCCAGCCAAGATTGGTTGAATTTCAAGGGAGAGGGGGGGGAGTCGAAACTCAAGGACCAGTGAAGTGAGACAGGAAGATGTTATGAGATGCCTCCCACCTCTACTCCAGATATGAACAAAGCTCTTGAGTTTATTATGAATTCCAAAAATAGGAAGCAATTGAGTCTCTTTGTAACTTCCTCTTCCCCAGTTCTGAAAGTCGGCCAAGTAGGAGAGAGTTTCATAGGTTCGATGTCCATCGGGTTTCCCTTTTCAAAGAAGGCTTGGAAGAAGAGTATTTGATTGTTGGCCTTGGGATGAGCTCCCAGACCTCGCGCAGGGATAGGGTTAGATTTAAATCCCCTCCCACCACAAACAAAAGGTCCCGAAAAAAACCTACAATGACCAAATCCTCCCAGAAGGAGGTCCTATCAGCATAAGGCCCATAAATATTCACCATTGATAAGGAAAAATTATTTTTCTTTTGTTGTATCTTGATATAGATTGTAAAGTGGGCGGAAAAAGAGGATAGAGCCTAGAAATGCGGCCTATGTTCAGTGAGTAGACCGCTAGAGAGACCAAAGTCATCGGTAGTGCTGAAAGACCAATTCTGAAGCCAAGGGCTAAAATTTTCTCTAGCTTTTTCTCTAGAGCACATAGTTTCTTGGATGAGGATCATGTTCGATTTGAGGTTGTGGATCATTTTTGAGGGTTAGCTTCTTTGGGGAACCCAATAACCCTCGCACATTGAAAGAGAGGAAGATAATTTAGCCCTTTTCAAAGGGTAGTTTCCTTCTCTAAGGGCCATTGTTATGGTAGCTTGGGTGCCTTTGCGGATTTCCATGGTTGCTTTCTCTTTTGCTTTTGAAATGAGGGATTTCCTTCCTACTTGGGATAGAGAGGGAGGTTTTAGAGACAGACCGTCGAAAGAAGGGGCTAAGTCCCAAGATTTTGACCTTAGGGTGTATCTGTTTCCCTACGGAGGGAGGGGAACTTCAAGGAGAGAAGGGGAGGTTTGGGAGGGGGGATTAGAGCTAGGAGAGGGAGAGGAGGGGGGTCACAAAGGGGAGGGGGTAGGAGACATCAAAGAGGGAGATGGAGGAAAAGAGGGAGGGAGTAGGAGCTCTATCAGGGACGACTTCTTGAGCCTCTGGAAGAGTTGAGGGGGAGGAAGGGGGGTAAGGGATTTCCAGGGAGAGAGGGGGCTTAGGTGAGGGAGGAGGGATAGGGAGAGAAACATGAATTGAACCAAAAAAAGAAAGAAAGGGTGAGGAAAGGGGATTCATAGCTGAAGCAGAAGCATGGAACACTAAGTCACCTAGAGCTTGAATGGCGAGTACCCCTTTTTCTATGTCCAGGTGATAGCTTGATTCTTTCCTTCCAACGCATCGACCACCGCTGTCTCCTTATTTTTAATTGTGGACTTGGTTTTCCAAGCAATTGCTTTCATTTTTTGTAGCAGGACAATTATGGAGCATTGAGAGTGTAGGTTTCCAATTTCATCGCAGCCATGGCACCTAAAGGGTACTCTCTAGTAGTCTACCTTTTGGTTCCATGTAATACCATAATATACCAGGTCAATAGTCCCCCTAATCCTTCTCTTACATATACTTCAAATAAGATCCAATCCCTTCTATGGTCTTTCTTCGAGTCCCAATTGGGTTCCAATTTTACAAAAGCAACTATTTTATTTATGATGGCTTCTAAGGCATCCCTGGACAAGAAGGTTAAAGTCAATTCGGGAATAATTGACCAAACTTTCATTACCATCATAGATTATTTTAGGGGGTTGAAATCCATAGTCCAAGGTTTCAAGGACAAACCAGAAGGACTCCAGGACCAGTTCTTCCTATGAATTACTTCGCAGTCTTCATCTGAGAGAAATGAAAAAGAGATCCAGCTTCTAGCCAGGAGTTGTATCTTAGGGACATAACCAATAAGGGGTTTCCAGTGATTCTGCATCCAGTAAGATAGAGCCTTTTCTCCTAGAGACTTTCCCTAAAACCTTAAAACCAGAGTCTTCCCCATGAGCTTGTAATGTCCCCACTTTGGGACATCATCACAGTGCAGAGGATTATGATGAACAAAGTAGCCAGATGAAGGTTATAGCGAGTATAGGGGTTATTGAGAGGCATTGTGGGGTCCAGCTTGCATTTCTCATCATATTCCATCATTATGAGCCATTCCACACAGGTTGGCTTTGGGTTCCGTTGCATTCCGACGATTTCCATGATTTTGACTATTTTGAGTTATAAGTCAATGAAATTCACTGAAGAGGTCATTTTGGGAAAATTACTTGGAGGAACCTCTCAGTGTAATAGCTCATTGGAATCGGGAAGAGAAACACTACAGGATGGGATGGATAGAGGTGACTTTCAGTGGCCAGGGAAGCCATAAGGAGAGATAAGGATATTTTCAGAGGTAAAAAGGTTAATTAATTAATTAAAGTGATTTAATTAATTAATAAAATATTAATAAAATGAAAGTCACTTTGGAGGGACAAGGTGAGCCAAAAGTATAAAGGAAAGGCAAGGGCCTCTTCTCATGCATATTCATGTATGATCTTATTTTGATTTCTGGCTTCTAGCTAGTGAGCCCAATATTGGGGGTTTTGAGGGTTTTGACATAACAAACCCTAGAGGACGATCCAGTGGTGAAAGATTCCACCTATCTTGTCCCAAGCTTGGTATCGGAGATGCAATACTCTCCCACACCATTCTAGTTCCAGATCTACTCAGTTGCAGGAGGATTCTACATCAGTTTCATGTGCAGATAGAGAGAGGGTGCACCAGTTGAGGGATTCTAGCAAGAGGGGTGCACCATCTTTGGAGAGAGATTCGTTGTAGGAGATTGGCAGAGTCATTGAGGATTCTATCACTTGGGTTTTCATTGCAGGGCCTTGGACATCAGATCTAGTGCTTTCTAAGACAGTTTTATGGCTCAGATTATTTCTTGAGCAGTAGGGCGAATTGAAGAGAAGGAGGGCGTTTTTGAGATCCAGATCTAGTTCGTTTGGAGGGGTTACACTTCAGATCTAACCCTGAGAATTTACCTAGTGACTTGCAGTGTGTTGATCTATATTTCTGGAGAGTTTCAGAGCATTTGGAGGCCTCCTTCAGCAGGGCCAAATTATCTAGGGTTTCAGTCATCCAGTGGGGCGTACCATTCAGTGGGGGATTTCAGATCTACAGAGATTGAGAGGGATCTTGGAGATT
>SNQJ01S0021602.1:259897-286993 GCA_010110895.2 Picea sitchensis | reverse complement strand
TTTACCTAGTGACTTGCAGTGTCACGATCTATATTTCTAGAGAGTTTCAGAGCATTTGGAGGCCTCCTTCAGCAGGGCCAAATTATCTAGGGTTTCAGTCATCCAGTGGGGCGTACCATTCAGTGGGGGATTTCAGATCTACAAAGATTGAGAGGGATCTTGGAGATTTGGTCACCTGGGTTGTTCTTACCATCACCCGATCTATCAGTTGGCATATTTATTAGGGTGATTGGACACTTTTGGCAGCAAGCCCGAGTTATTGAGGGTTTCAGCCTTCTATTGGAGTGTGGCATTCTTCAGCTGGAGAGTTTGGCATTCAAATCTGCTTGTATTGATCTTCATTTCCCATTCAGCCTTTGGAGGCATCTTTTGTATTAGCGGGAGCATTTTGTAGAAACTCTTATCTATTGTCTATCTTCTTGTCCATCTATTGAGCATTCTAGATCGACATCTTCATTGTAGCAGGTTTCTCTATTTTATGAATAAAGAAGAATTGAGATGTTTTTGCATGTCTATCTTATTGCATATGGTTGAGGTATGTTCCATGGTTATCTCTTTCTGTTATTTGCTGCATACACACATATAAAAGGTATATTAGCAAAGTGTTTGACGAAATACCTCACTCAGAAAAAGTTTTAAAAAGACACCAAAATAGTGATGATCCTTGCATAATGGCTTGGGATCATTACAGAGCTGGTGGATGTTTCTAATGGGAATATCATCACCCACAACCATATTTGTCAGATATTTTTTTCTCTTGGATACTCTGAGAGGAGTGTTTTCAAGAAGGGACGTCGCTACCAGAAACTTATTTTTCCTCCTTTGGAGGAGATCTTGCAGGGGAGAGAGCTTTACTTATGCAAGG
This sequence comes from Picea sitchensis, assembly GCA_010110895.2. Lineage (NCBI taxonomy): Eukaryota > Viridiplantae > Streptophyta > Pinopsida > Pinales > Pinaceae > Picea > Picea sitchensis. The sequence continues at coordinate 286,128 of SNQJ01S0021602.1, read as the reverse complement.
AGGAGACACAGATTTGGAGGGGGGGGGGAGGAGGAGGGAGAAGGAGGATGATAAAGTGAAGGAGGTCCATGTGGGAGGGAGAGGGACACATGTTTGTGAATGAGGGAGCAGTGAATGAGGAAGTGTGGGAGAGAATGAGCGGGAGGGCGGGAGGGATTCTAGAAATTCAGACTGTGACACGAAGGCATGGAGACCAGGATGGGAGGCCTTGTAATCCACCAACTCTATGTCATAGGCCTCCATGTGTCCTAAGCACGTGGAGTTCATGTGAAAGGAACCTGGAGAAAGAAGTGATGGCGGTCAAGAAGTGACCGAGCGGGGGGTACGTGGAGCGGGAAGAGAGGAGAGGGCACCTGAAATCAGGATACTGAAAAGACAGAAGCGAGAGTATTTTAGGGGATGGGGAAGGGAAGGTCTACAACCCCCACCTGAGGTTTTATGCCTCAGTGGGATTGGTGCAAGGGGATAGGAAGTAGAGCTCCATCCTACTATCCTCCTTCCTAATTATATTAATATTTATTAATAATCTTAATAACTATTAATAAGGGTGGAAGATGCAGGGATGAATTCCCCAACCTCTATAGACCCAATTACTAACAGTTGTCACAGACTCCAATAAATTATCAAATTGATGCACAATAAATTCCTTCCAATTGATTTCAAACTTTCCTCTATTACGGTTTGAGCTCAACATGAGGCTACAAGCATTCAAAAAGTATCATTCTATTAAGTCTTATGGGGTTTCAATCTTCAAGATGACACAATAGCCAATAATGCAAGAAGTCTAAAATTGGGGGAGCTTTTGGTTAGTGGTCAATTAACCACACTAGCAATACCATAATCACCCATTTGTAATTAATGACAAGTATTTCAAATTTATTATTCCACATGTCTTCCATGAGCCAACTTCTCCCTCGAGGCAAGACAATAATCTCGACACAATCCCACGGGGGCTTCACCTCGTTAACCAATATCTTATCATGTTCATTCATAAAGGTGGTTTTAAAATTTTGAAAACTTAAGTCAATATATTATAGGTATTGAGGGGGGGTGTGAAGGGTACAAGGGGGTTTATAGGTATTGGGGGTTATAAAAAGGGGTATCTAGTAAAAATTAGGGATATCTAGTAAAATTATGGATTTCTTTTATTGGAAAGATGTATTAGGAGGGGGGTTCAACAAAAGGATTTTGGGAGGTATTTATCAATATTTAGTGAAATTAAGGGTATTATTTAATATCCCATGAATGTATTTTCTACAAGCCATAGTTTCACTATGTGAAGGCCCCATGTGCAACCCAAGGCTCCCTCACACATGCTTGAGCTCTTGAGGATGTAGGTTATTGAAGGCCAAAATGTATTTCATCCCAGGTGAGGTGGCACAATGGAGCATCAATCCTCTACATGGTGGAAATATCCTTGGAAATTTTGCCTAGTCGACCTCTGTTCAAATTTCTCATTGGAATTCAAGTTGGTTCTCATTGGAATTCAGGTTGTTGGTTGGTCCTTTAGTCGCTTTTCTTGCTCTTTGTTTGTGGCATTTAGTTGGTTTTCATGAGGTGGATTTTGATTTGGTAGGTATTTCTCACCTCAACTTGTGTGCTACTATATTTTATTATTCGAGGAAGTATGTATTGGTGATCCAAATTTGGATCCAAGAGCTTGATGGGGCTCAGAAAGGCCTAAAAATCAAAGTTCTCATAATGGATTAAAAATGGATGTGTGTGTAGGCCTCATCGATACGAACCCAACACAACTTGAATGGGCTCAAACGAACATCGTATGCTCAATTTATGGTGATCTTTTCATTTTACCAAACATGCAAAACAAATGATGACTATACAGTTTGTACAGTGTCAAGTGGCAACTGACTGTATAGGTCGTACAAACGTACAACTAACATGGCAGGCACAATTGGAATCTTCTGGAGGTGACACATGGCAGGCTGACTAGGCATACGGACACTGACGTGGACAAGATAGGTGGACCAATCTAGGGGTGACACATGTCACCACTGCAAGGGTGACACATGGCACACCCATACAACTTATGTGGTAGGTACGGACACGTGGAAGGTGTGATAACATGGAAGTGGTTGTTGACATGGTCATTGGGCATTTATTGGTTGATTTACGTGGCATGTTGTTGACCAATGGCGTGGTGCCACGTGGCCCAAATGTGGGCTGCCATGTGGCACCCATGGATTGGTTGTTGGTTCATTAAAAAAGTTGTATGGGAGCAAATGAGGTTTGAACCTACGACCTCTGTCCAGGATAAGCCTTGGCATGGTTGGGCTAGCCAGGCCACTCGCGGGTGGTGCTTACAAACCATAGCGCAATTTTTTGTATTTAAATTTAACCAAGGATCCAGGCAGAGGAGGTTAGGGCTGGGGTTTATCCCCTAGCCCCAGTTATATGCTTCCACATGACCAACAACCAAACATCTAGGCGCTCCACTCTAGGGATAAGCCACGGGCTATGGTTCCATCTTCCACCATATGACTCGGGCTTTAAATAACCGATAGCATGAGTTTAGAGTGGTTAGCCCTGGTTGGTCAGGCTAGCCCATCGACCAAGGGCCTAATCATGGGATGAATTTCGAGGGCTTATCCAATATGATAGCGCATGGATGTCTTGGGGTCTGGCCACATGACCTAGCACAGGACCAGGGATGAGAGGTAAGGGGTCAGTGCATGGGCACTTGGCCACATGGAATGCATTAATATGAAGAGGGGCCTTGAAAAAGGGGATGCACCCCATTTTTATGGATAAAGTGGGTTTAGAACTATACAATAAGATTTTTTATTGATTTTATAGGCAGTTTTGGAGATTTTTAGTCTATATTGGGGGATATTGGGCCCTTTTTTAGGTCAAATCTTGGGGGGAAGTTGGGAGCTAGTTACCAACTTCAAGTCTATATAAAACAGGCCTTTTTTAGGCCATGGGAGACATTCAGAGTAGGTTTATGTTGAATATTTACCAAGCCAAAGTCATTTTTATGCAGGGAAGTTGTTGAGGAGCGCACCTTTCGAGCCATTTCTGGGAGCTCTGGTCATCCAATTTGAGTGTCGTTTCTTATGTTGGGTTCTATAGATCCAGTAGAACAATAACAGATCATTTTTTGTAACCTTTTGGCACTGTTGTGATGTACTTTTTGAGCTTTGAACAGAAATAAGAAAACCTCACCCAATGAGACAAAGGCCCAGAGACGTAGGCGAGATTTCCGAACTCCGTCATCACATTGGTGTTATGGTTCGTTGTTGTTTTATGATTCATTTCAGATCTGTACATGTTTATATGGTTGTTATGTTTTCTCATCACTTCTTCCTCTTTCATTAAGCTTCCTAAATGGTTAATTAACACATGCATAATAACTCAACCATAGTCGTATAAAATATATTTTCGAATCAAGTGGTATCAGAGCTAGTTGACGTTTGGATTTGAGTTTTGCATGTTAACCAGGGAAAATCTACTTCGTGGTGAAGGTGAGATTGTTGAAGAGAATCCATTGATTGGATTGAGAAAGATAACTTCTCAAAGTGAGAAGATGGCATCGGAAGAGGGATTTTCTCAGGATGTGAAAGAGTTTCAAAAATCTTTCTTCGCCATGTCGGAGATGATGAAGGTTTTGTATGAGGATTACTTGGAACGATAGAGACCAGTTCTTGGGGAATATTCAAAGGGAAAAAGTGAAGAAGGAAAGGATCCTCCTCAAATTCCTCCTTCACCTCCATCTTCACCTCCTTCTTCTCCTTCTTCTTCCAGTTCAAGCACTAAATCCAATGCAAAGAAACATGTTCATAAACATAAGAATGAAATGCATTTATTAAAACTTAATGTTAAATTTGAATTACCCATGTATGATGGTGAAGTTAATGCAGAAAGACTTGACAATTGGGTGAGACAAATGGAGGTATATTAGAGTGTGCAACAGATCAAGGATGAGGCCACACAAATCAAGTTGGCATCATTGAAACTTGCAGGAACATCACTCATCTGGTGGCAAAGCAAGTTGCAAAATGGCACGCAACAAGTGGGTAATGTATTTCCATCATGGAAAAGTTTCATTTCTGCACTTAGAAATAAATTATATCCTTTGGGTTATAAAGAGAAAGCGTTAATTGAATGGAAATCTTTAAAACTAAGTGTTGGCACATGGGCAGACCCAAGGTTCAACACTACAACAACGCACCAACAAAAATTTAACTACTATCCCTTTCGGCAACACCTGCGAAGCAAATGAAGTCTCACCCGAGGTAGAGGCAGGGAGGTTGCAGGACTCAAGTGTCTGCAACCTAGCTGGGACACAGATCTGTGATTACAATACTTAACAGAGCACTTAGCAGTTAACATTCATTAGCATTTCACCCTTATTCACATCGTAGGTAAAACCCTAATTACATAATAGAAATAGAGCACACCCAAGCACTTAGCACATAGAAATAGAGCAGATATATCATTCATTCACATTACTAAACACTAAGCATACATAAAGATGAAAACACTAAGCATAAATCACATCAATCACACAAAGAAACCATAACACAGGATATACGTGGTTCACCACCAGCATGGAGCTATGTCCACCAACTCTTCGTCTTCTTTATTATCTTCTGTTAATCTCCTTACATTCACAGAGCCTCAAAACCAACTCCGCATAGGACATGAGATCTACGTGCACCTCGCCAGATCCTCCTTCCTGAGCTTGGCACAACACAGAGCCCTTCTTACAATCACTTGCACTTATCCCTGTAAGTTCTCAATACAAAATATGCATAGAGCTAACTCGATCACATAGATCCAATTTCTTACATTACTTTCACTTAGCACAATGCATCACTTAGCACCGCATACCTTTTAGATCCAATGTGTTTCTTACATCGCCTAGATATATATTTATACATTACAAAAGGGGCATAAGCATGGGTAAGACCCATGGGCCAACATCACATACCTGTTACATAAACCTTAAACCCAAAAAGTCCATAAAAGGGGGTGATATCTCGAAATATTCGCTTCTCCTGACACTCTATCTTCAACCAGCTTGTTGAAGTCCCCAAAATTGGTCAAGGGCCAACGGGCCCCCAACGCTCACCTGTGACTCGTCCCGAGTCACTATGATCTAGGTAACTCTTCCTCAAAGGCCTTGAGCTTGGCTCGAGCTACCTCAACCTGCTGCTTCACCAAAGCCTCCTGCTCAACGAACTCTTGAATAACTTTCTCAGTCACTGGTCCTTCCAATCGTTCTTCCACCATGATGACTACTTGTTCTAGCTGTGCACCTTTCAATCTCCTCAAAAGGTGTGCAAGCTTCATCTTGTACTAGTTTTAGCCTCTGGGTCACTTCCATGACTTTACTCTGGATGACATGGACCTATTACTGAACGATGCATTGTTCCTGGGACCTTTTCATCCTCTCGATTGGTGACAGTATCTTCAGTTGTGCTTATATTGTCACTTCTTGTTTCTTTACCTCCTGGAGTTGTGACTCCAATGTCCTTAGTTTGGGGTCCTCTGCAAAGCACTCGTAGGTCTGCGCACTTCGACTGCTGGTTTTCTTGCATTCCAAGGCTAATTCCTTGATTCTTTCAACTGTTCTCCTGGTAGTTTCCTCTCTCTAATCTCACACTTCCTGCGGAGTGCTTGGCATGGCTTATAGTTCAAGTTCTTCTATTCGTGTTTGGAGTTGTTCAATGGCTTCGACGAGCTTCTCCACTTGACTCTCCACTGTGTCTTCTTCTATCTATGTGAGGCCTGGCACAAAGCGAAGTGCTCTAGTGACTGCTTCTTTAACTCCCATCTGCTCCGCAAGCAGTTGTTCTTTATCCTTCTAGATATGCACTCTATCCTCTACAAACTTCTCCTGGAGGTCATCTTTTTCTTATTGCGCAACTCGTCATTGCTCTATGGCTTCCTCTTTTGCTTTCTTCAGGGCCTCTGTGGCCTGTTCTTTTTCCTCCTAGACATGATGAAGGCTAGCCTCTGTTGAGTCTGCTAGTCTATGTATCTGGGTAGGCTTATCTCCTACTTTTATGTCCCCTGCTGACAACGACACAGTAGGCATTGCACGGCTCAAATAAAGAGCTTGTTGTACCCCTTTGAGCTTCGCCTCGATCCTATAAAACATTGTCTCTTGTTTGGCTTCACTTCACTACAAGATTTCCTCTGAGGTATCTGATGCAATGGCAATGATAAGGTCAATGTCATCCACCGTGGGCACAGTGTGGAATGGAGGTTTATTGGCTTTTGACTTATTCCGTGATAAAGGTTTCTTCGGGGAACCCTTTCTTTTCTTGGATGTTTTTGTCTCTGTCAGGGGATCTTTAGGCAGTGCTACTTCACCCTGCTTCTATTTGTCTTCTTCCCCTTCATCCTCTTCTTTGTCTACTTCATCACCTCCCCCCCCCTTCAGGGGAATCTGGTGTAGTTTCCTTTGATGCGCTACTCAATTCTTGTAGCTCTTCCTTATTTTTCTTCCTATTGTTGTTGGGTGCACCATATTCTTCACGAGTGACCATAGGGATTCCAATGAGGTTGGGGTCGAAGAGTTCTACCTGGTCAACTGGTAAAGGGAACTCTGCAGTCCATTCCTTGGTTATTTCTTCCATGTCCTCCTATGTGAATTTTTAATAGGACTGGTGCTCTTATTTGTGTTCGTCTCCACGTGCAGTGATATAAATGAAACACCTATCTGTGATGAAATTTGTAAGTGGCCTGAAACCATGTAGGGTATTTGGCATCATGTGAGGGAAAGATTCAATGGCCCTCTTTAGTTGTAAATAATAGGTGTGGACCACTGCATTTGACTGCCATTGTTTTTCCATGTCTCTCGAATACCAGAACGTAGTGAACTTCGCAGCTAGTGGTTTGGACGGCTCAATTTCAGGGAAGGTCACTCCTTTCGGCATCTCCCAAGCAATGAAGGCAATGAGGATCAGCGACCAACTGAAATGGAACTTTTATCCATAATCCTAAGCTTCACATAAGTCTTTCTCTAACTGGTTGACGAGGTAGCTCACCTAGTTCATTTGCAGCCCTTCAATGCATTTTCCTGTGAGCTCGATGACAAACCCCGTGACCTGCATTGGTCTTTTCTTCCTAACAAGCTTACCAGTGATCAACTAGAAAGCTAGGTGCACTGTGCTATTCTATATGGAGGCTACCTTATATCCCCTCTTCCCCTTCTCCACATCGCCATAGGTGTCTTTTATTATATGTTCCAGGGTGCAATTTGTAGCCTTCCCTCGGTAAAAGTCCTATGGGTCTGGTCCTTGCATGCTTAATCTAGTGATCTGATGGATCATCATCGGATCTACTGTGATGCATCAATCCAACCACAGGTAACCACCATGGTAGCATGACAGAAGGATTTTAATGCATGCCTTAACCTCCTGATGTTTGTTGAAGTGTGTTAACTTCATCACTTTAAGAATGGTGGACCCCGGGATGTCCATAGTCCACGGCTGGGGGATTATCCTCGACTTCTTCCCCGTTGTCTTGGTCAAGTACTTATGTGGTGTGAGCATGCCATAGTTTTTGCGATATCCCAAGTTGAAGTCACTGATCTTAAGCGTCATAATCCTCTCCAACTTTGGTCCTACTATGCGTATTCCCTTCGGGAGGTACACAGTGATCAATGTGTAGTTGAATTCCCTCGGGACACTTACACGACTCACCACACCAACCAAGGGTGGGATGTAGTCGGGCAGGATTGATGGGATGAGCTTCGCATTCTCCAAGTCATCACGATGCTTGGTTCATTTCTCTATCGCAGTTTGGGAGGGCCTAGATCGATGTGTAGTCGATGGGGATGCTTGCAGTCCTCTTGTCAACAAAGCTTGTACTCCTGCAGACTTGACCTTCTCAACCATGAGGTCTATGAGAGTATCTTCGACGGATTTCTCTACTACGCTAAAGTCACCCAACATACACGCTCGAGATTAGATATCTTGGGTCAGTGAACAAGTAATCAAGGTAGTAGAATGGATGGCAAGGTCTCAATAAGCACAACAAGGTAATAGTCATCTCTCTGTGGGCTCGAATAATCACAATTCACGAAAGTGTCCTTAGTGCAATGCTCGATGGGATAAATAGACAAGGTCGTAACGAAATCTTCCAATAGGTAGGAATGCCTTGATCAATACAATTCCATCTGTTATGATGTAGTCCCAACAGTCCAATGGTGAACGTTCTGGAAATAACTGTGTTTCTAATCGTTCTGGAGCATCGTTCTAACGATTGGGATGCCTCCAATGGTCATATCGCTCTGTCGTGGCAAAGTATCAATATGTGATGTTATGTTATTTCGACGAGGTTCAAGTTCTGCAAGCCTTCCTTCTATGAAGTCCTCTCTGGAACATATTGCAATTTTTCTAGCTTTTCTTTCTTCTTACTGATCTTTCTAGCTTTCTTTCCTATGATCTACGTCTCTGGATTCCTATTTCCATTATTTCTCTTATCTCCTCTTGGTATAGTAACTTCACATAGCTAAGGGTCTTTCACAGGGTTCAAGGGTAATACTTCTTCTCTTACTGTTTCTGGAGTAGATGCTCTACTCTCCTACATGGATAATTTCTCTAAGTCTTCTTGCGTTCTTTCAACTTCAACAGCTAGGTCTCTAGTCCTCAGTTGCTTCAACTTGTCCTCTTGTTCTTCTAGTAAGCGCATTATTCTCCTAGCCATGAAATACCTTAATTCTTTCTTTTTTTGTTCTATAGCTTCCTCTTCTTCTCTCCTTTGGATCTGATCTCTTTCAATCCAAGTCTTTCCTAACAAAAGTGCAAAGGGAGTGTTGTTCTCAGCAAACTTAATGACCTCAAATTCTTCTTTTGTCGATGCTCTATGAGAAATCACAGGTAAATGGGCAATTCTTCCACATAAGGTTATCATCTTTCCTTTAAACAATCCTATTCCTCCCAATGAAGGAATCATAGAAAGATTTCCTAAGATTTCCCAAGTACTTTATGTCATAATGTTCACCTGTGTTTCTGCATCCAATACACAGTCTATGTCGAAGTCTCATATTCTTGTTTCTATGCACTCTTTCTCTTTCAAAATCTCTGATAAACTGATGTCTCTATGATCATTCAATGTTTCTTTCATCTGCAATAATATAGCCTATGATTCTTTCTATTTTTTTAGCATTTTCTTAGTCTCTTGGCCTTCCTCGGGGTTTTCTTGTCTCATATTCATCTTTTCAACTTTAGCAGTCATTCTAGGGAAATCCAAAACTTCATGTTTAGTAGCTTTACAACAAAGGAAAATAGGACTTCTACCAGGGAATTCCTTAGCAAGATGCCCTGGTATTGTACAATTATAACATAATGTTAATCCTCTCTTTCTCTTAAATGATCCCCAACCTTTCCTGTATTGCGCACTGGGATCACAGTGATGGACCTGCAAAAAATTATTTCCAGGATTTTGCATCCACTTGTTAGTCCAAAAATTCTTTCTATGCAGAGGAATAACATATCTTTCACTATTTCTATCATATCTATTCATATCATATCTTCTTTATTCGAGATGTGCCCTAGTTTTCAAACTAGAACCAAATCTATCAAACATACCTAGGTCCATTCTTTAGAAGAAAAAATTTCCACTTATGTTACCTTTATTAGAGCACAAAGATTTAATATCTTACCTCTTTTCTTTAGGTCGGACTTCTCTTCTTAGCACAAAGCTTGTTGGTCTTTTATTGAACTATCCTCAGCCTTCTGTATTTGGTTTTGACCCAGGGTTCATATCTTCAAGGGTACCAACAAATCCTAAAACTATCAGCGCTTCTGGTAAACTAGAAGGCAACACAACACACAGAATGCACTGCGCGGTCTCACTCGAGATAGCTTTAAATGGGTGGCTATAAGACTCAGATGTTTACAGCCTAGGATTGAGTATGAGATATGGGGTCTGTATTCTAAACCATTTATTATGACTAGCATTACAAACTACTATTATTCTCTTATAGCTTGACCCCCGTGGCATCTATTCTTGAAATCCCAACAACATTTAACCAAGCAATATAATAACTCATCCATTCATTACACACAACGTTTAACTACTAAAAGTATGACACAAATATGCAGGAATTCATCTGATTACATAGGTATTATCGTGGTTCACCCCCTCCTAGACTACGTCCACAAAGATTTGTCTCTTGGCTCTTTTATTATGGTAGTCCTGCAATTATCGCGTTGTGCGCTTATAACTCTCCTCAAATGGGTAAGATCTATATGAGGTGAAATAGATCGCACCAGGCTCCTCATCCTGCAATCTAATCCTCAGATCTACCTTCCCTCCTCTGCTCTAGTTTAGTCGCTTCACAAAAAGAGTTCAAAAACATTACATACCATATCAATCTCTATAAAAGTAGCGAATTGAACCTCTCTATGATACATGTGTATCTATATTTATACCTATTGAGCTCTTCATCCATTTACACATAACCTTACAAAAACACTAACCCTACTGTCATTAGGTCTTCCTTCTCTGCATGTGTGTGTTGCTTCCTTCCAGTTGTCACCTCCTTCTTGCATGTGCACGTGTTGTGCTTCTTACCAGTTGTCGCTTTCCACTTGCACACTTTCTTTCCCACAATTTCTCTTCCAGCTGTCATTCTTCTTTGTGCACGCTTTCTTTACCACTTCGGCCTACTGCCAACAGGCCCCCAACACTGACATGTGACTCGTCCCGAGTCACCTAATCTTTTTGAGCTTCCTCAATCTCTTTGGTGATCATCTAGATCTTTTCCCTCAGCTCTGCTCCTTTTATCAGTGTCTGCGTGGTCTTCTCCTTAATGTTATCCACTACTTGAAATACCACTTCATCGCTCAGTAATCCTACACATTCTGCCTATGTCTGTGCCATATATGTTCTTGCTGCTTCTTCCTGTGTGAGTACTTCTGCTACCCATTCCTGTAATGGTTCTATTTGATCCTGGCGCTCCTATTTCTGTGTTTTCATAGTGATAAGTTATGCCTGCATCTTCTTCAGCTCTTGCGTCCCCTTGACACATTCTGGGATTGGTATGGTCTTTTTCTTATGTTTAAGTTCTTGGATCACTGCATTGTTGATCCATTTGATTATAATGCCTCTTGTCCCCCTAGCAATGCGATATTTCTTCTTCATTTTCTCTGCTAACTCTTTCTCCTTGGATTTATCGTCCAGATTCAGCGCGGGATCCATACCCAGGCTCGGTAGTCCTGTTATCTGCGCAACAAGCTCAACAATTATGGGGATGGGTTCATCCATCCATATATACCCTCCGTGCATGGCTGCTAATAGCTTCTTAACACATGTTGTCGCGTACTATCCTCTGCCAGAATGTGGAAGTTTCAGCATCCCTAAAATTCTTTTTATGTCCAGTCCAACTTCCCATTGATGTGGTTGGATGATTGTTTCCCTAAGGTGGTTGACCACTATGTTCTGCATAAAAACCCTCGGTGCAAGTTTTGTGTACTTGGTTTCATCTAATACATCATGGTCGGAATACTTGAGCCTCCCGACATGACCTAGTAGTTGTGGATATACTTGTACTCCCTCTGGTATGCGTGGTAGCACAATTTCTGCTATCGGTTTATTGTGAGGTGAGCTTGGTATCAGAACTCTATCTTCCTGTTGTGGTGGGTGGTTCAAATTTCCAGCAACTCCTGGTTGCTGCCCTATAAGCCATTATGACCAAGCCGAGGTAGTTCCTGTGGTCTCTTCTATTGGTTGACCTACGCTAGGTACTTGTACCTCGTCTAGTTTCCCTTATGATCCGTGATTCTATTTCATTCTGTTAACTTTAGTGGATGGTTCAGTGCTTTCTAGTAGCACTTCCTATTGGGTTTTCGCTTCCTCATTTTGAGGCTCCTGTGTCACTGCTAATGTATCCCCTTTCATGGTCGCTACTTGTGGTTGTTGAATCTCTTCCAATATCGATGTAGAGTTTACTAGTGTTATGTTTGGGGATGGGATCTCATCGATATCGATGATCTCCAGATGTTGCTGCTCGTTTTCTTCCAGCGGTCCTCGTGGCCTAGTTTGAACCCTGGTCGATCTGGTTGTCTAGCCTGGTTCGACAGACTTTGGTGGTGCCATAGTGGTGAGTGTCGAACATCTACTAATTTTGAAGGATTGTGGTGAGCTCTGTGGTCTCGCTTTGTCCATTCAGGTTGTTGTTTCTCTCTCTCTCTGTTCTCCTTTCGCAAATGGACTAGTTGTTTACATGCTCGCGTGTTGTATGGGCTTGTCATGAAGCTTATCGAGGGCGCTTCCTCCATGATGTAATTAATGCACCATAACTCTGGGTTCAATGCATCTGTGGTAGTTTCATACTTGCCATTACGCTTACTTTTTTGTTTCCAGTTGGCGTGTTTAATGTGATGTTCCATCAGTCCTTGTCATGCCTTAATTCCGCTTAATGTTGTCCTTTCGTACTGCTTTTGTCGAATTTCTGTTTCCCGCTCATTTTTCTTTGGCATGTAACTATTGCTTTGGATTTTGCTGCATTCATGTTTCGATCATCATGCGGCTTTTCTATCTCTTGCATGCTTCGACCTTTTGTTTTTTGTTTTTTTAACTGCGTAGTGGGTGGTCGATTATCCTTTTATAGCTTCAGTCGACTCCCGTTGATCATTCATCTGAGGTATGCGCCTACTAAATCTCTTAATTGTACAGCTCCACTGTCTGTTACATATTTTACCTCGTATGGTCCTAACCAATGCATTCTCATATTTCCTGGGTGCTGGAATGATTTGTTGTCATAGAGAAATACCAGATCCCCTTCCTTTAAAGTCTTCTTCTTGATGTGTCAATCGTGCCATGTTTTGTCTCTGGCCTTCTGCACTTGTTGATGGAATCCTGCCAGGATTTGGTCTTCCTCCATTGTTACTAGCTAATTCATTCTTTCCTGTATCGTGCCTCGTTCTGTCATTTGTGTGATGGTTGCTACGTGTAAGATGGGTACTAAAAATTCCAATGGCACTACTGCTTCTTGGTCGTAGACTAGTTTGAATGGTATGTTCCCTGTCAACTTTTTGCAATTCATCCTATACGCCCATAATACTGTTGGTACCTTAAGATTCTAGTCGTCCCTGTTGACATTACAGATCTTTGTCAGTGCATTCTCTAAAATTTTGTTGAAGGCTTCTACTGTGTCATTCGCATGCGGGTGATACAGTGTACTTTGTTGGTGGTGAACTTCAAACTCTTTGAGCATCGTGCGGATGGTGTTATTTATGAAGTGCATGCCTTGGTTTCTCATCAAAACTCTGGGGCACCCAAATCTAGTAATTACATGTTCAAATAAGAAGTGTGCAGTTGTCTTTGCACTGCAGTATTTTACTAATGTAGCTTCTGCCCACCTTGTTAGGTATTCCTTCACGGTGATGATGTATATTGCCCATGTTCTTTTGGATGGTGGTTTAATTCGTCCCACAAAATATATTGCCCATTTTTCAAATGCCTGTAATGTCACTTGCAGTCATAACAACATTTCGTACCTTATGTCAGGTTTGTCTACCCTTTGACAGACGTTGCATATTCGATAGTACTCTTTTGAGTCTCTGTGAATCGTTGGCCACCATAATCCTACGTGGAGTACCTTCTACATGGTAGATTTTCCTGCATAGTTCCCTCCTGCTACTCCCTTGTGGGCTTCAACTAAAATTATCAGTCATTCGTTCTTTAACACGTACCTTCGTAAAATTCTATCTACGCCCATTTTATATAGATGTCCTGCGATAAGTTGATAGTCGGATTCCCAAACTACCAGGTTCTTCTTTTGTGCAATGGTATATTATTGTGGCATGGTACCTGTGTGAAAGTACTAGATGATCTCTGCGAAGTAGTCATCAGCAATCTGTACTGAGAATAACTGGGCATTTAGAAAGTTGTCTTCTAAGTTCATGGGTTCTTCTCCATTTGTGATCCGCGATAGGTGGTCAGGTCCTGCATTCAGTGTTCTTGGTTTGACTATTACTTTGAAGTCAAATTCTTGAAATAACAATATCCATCGACAGATTCTTCCCCCCAACACTGGCTTGTTGACTAGGTATTTCAGGGCTGAGTGATTTGTAAACATCTTAAAATTTTCTCCCAGTAGGTAGTGTTTGAACTTCTGCAGTGCGTAAACCATAGCTAGGCCTTCTCTTTCCGTCGTGTTATAGTTATGTTCTAAGTCTGATAGTTCTCTTCTTGCAAACGTTGTCAGGTGATCCAAGTCTCCTACTCCTAGCTATGCTAAGATAGCTCCAAGTTCTATCGTCAATGCATCTACATGCACATGGAATGTCTTTCCCCAATCTGGAAATAGTAATATCGGTGCAGTGACCATATTTTCCTTCAGAGTATCCAGATCATGTTGGCACTCATCGCTCCTGTTAGTGCTAGAAGTTGCCCCTAGACTGCTATAGGTTCAAGCCTAGCACTCCTTCAGTTATTGCAATTATTTTATAAATAAGAATGTGTTTGGTTTTTAAAAGAAGATGGATCGGGTAGACGGGAGAGAAAGAAAAAGATAAATGGGCTAAATGTCGATCAGTAAAACACCATTAGGCATGGAGTCAAGTAAACACCCTGTTGATCGGAGGCAATCAAATTGTATATTAGATAAGATGTTTTTATATGTAAATGGATAGAAGAATAGGAAATAGACAAAAAGTAGAACACCTCGTCAAACCAAGATTCTTTTAGTCAAATAGATGCAACGATACTTGAAACAAAACACATGGATGATAGGGAGTCACAGCAAAATCTTTACCGCTCGGGAATCTATCATCCATAAGTTGCCATTGATTCTCAATGTCTATAATTCATTCAAGTAAGAAGAACGACAGAATGTAAAACAAGGAAGGTGGAAAAACAATGTTTAGACAAGAAAATCACAATCTAATAAACAAATGTCATATATCTCCAATGTCAGAAACAATTACAGAAAAACAATACCTTCAAGTATCCCATCACTCAGGCTGGATGCTATTTCATTGATATTTTCTCAAGCCTTACCCCTACGGGTCTTCCCACTCCCCCATCTCATATGAATGATAGAATATATATAACTATAGATAGATAAACTATCACTGATTTCTCACCCTTGAATTTTGGAACTGCTTGCTGATTTGTTGATCTTGAAAATATGGAAAGTTTGGATACTTTGCTACCTGTTGCATTGATGTTAGATTTGAAATCAAATTCCATTCATGTTGTCCTCAAAACTGGATTGAATCCTTCACTCTGCCATTTGTTTCTTTTTCTGCCTATTATGCCTTTCAATGTTGAGAGGTGGTTAAAGCATGGGAAAAGGTCTCGAATGCTGAAGATGATCTATCACTTCTGCTTTAATTATTTTCCTAACAAATCTGGAATTTATTTGTCACCTTTGACTTGCTTGAATCTGGAACATTTATCCAAATCAGACTTTTCATTTTGATTACTTGATCTTTGCCCAAAAATCTGGAAATTAACTTCTTTAATTGACACTCTGCCACCTGTGCCTTATTTGAAGAGATTATATTCCCTTTCCTGAGTTTAAAAACATAATTATCCTTTCTGTGAATGCAATCAATAATAATAGCATATTGATTGTGACTTGGGAAGGGAAAATTTGGACTTTAATTGGTTGAATAGAAGCTGCTTTTCTTCCTGGTGCTTGGACATGTCTATGTAGGAATCCAGCGTGGGATTCGAATTGGGGTTTTGTTTGAGTTGTAGGGTAGGCTTGGATAGGAACGAATGTATGGAAGCCTGGTTCTTCATTATTCGAGGTGCCAAGCATTGTGTAGCAGGTGTAACTGGACCAAAACGATCAGCTGCAGCATCTTTTTGAACTGCATTTAATTTATCTTCAAAATTGTTTCTATAAGCATCTGAAACATGCTGCCTTCCTCTGTCTGTTGTTGAAGATGACGAGGGGATTCTTCCTTTGAAAAATAACTTCCATCAAATGTGTGTCACTCCTTCTTCTCTGAAGGAGTCTTAATCGCCTGGACTTCAAACAAATTCCCTTCGACGACAGCAGAAGATGAATGCAATTGTTAATGATAGCATATTTATTTGTTGTCAATTGTTTGTGCCAATGAAATCAAGAAAAATCCAGTGGCCAAGTCTTCATCAGAACTGGAAAACCTTTGTTGATTGGCTTCTTTGCGAGCTTATTGTTGAAATATTCTTGTAGCTTGGCTTCCCATAGAAGAAACTGGTTGGTGAAGAGCATCCCTGGCAGCGATTAGAATGCTTCTTGCAAAAAACAATGGCAAAAAGGACTCAAAAGACAGAAGGACAAAACTCTTTAATGCACAACTCAAATAACTGCCAAGGGCCATTTATTTTTAATTGGCTACTGTTGTTTAAATCCACTTGGTGTTCACCCTGGACATTCATTCTGAGCACTCCTCCTCCATGTGGCTTGGTTGGAACTTGGCTCTCAGGCTCGGCTTTGACTTGTGTTTGTATGCAGGTACGCTTGACTCTGGACTTTGATCTCAATGCCCGATGGTGGATACACAAGAAAACTCTACTCTGTCATATGCCATCTGAGATGCCCTATCGATATAAGCAATTTGTAAGCGATAATTTACTGCCAGAGATTTGGGATACATGGTGGTTGGAGGATGAGAAAGTATTTTGAACACTTTCCAAGAACTGCCAGCCGTTTGAATACCATGATTCTCGACACCTGTCTTCATATTCAAACAATGTTGCCCAGCATTCACAAATACCAATTCAACACACAAAGATCTTAACTTTATAGCTAACCCTTGTTTTGTATGACTGCAGGTGTGTGGCCTCGAGGACTAGAGATTATCCTTATGGCACAACCAAATTTTTTGGTGGAATTTATAATAAAATCAACCCTTCCTGTATGAGGCGAGTTAAGAGCTTAGTACTACTTCTGCCATATACGATATCGGTGCTCAGGAACAACACCTCTTGGTGCTACGGGAATAACCCCATTCCTGTAACAAAGAGAACATTGAAAAATTAGTATTTGAATACTAACAATTCCACTGGTACTTTGTATCCTTCCTTAACATTTTTTCCATTGGTGTTGTGATCTGCACATATCCTTTGATGAATTTCCTGTAGTATCCTGTGTGTCCTAACATCGCTCATAGCTGACGAACTATTTTTGGTGCTGGTAAATTAACGATGACTGCGATATTTGTTGGATCAACCAATAGCCCTTATTTTCATACTATATGGCCCAATAGTATCCCAAACGGTGTTCCAAATATACATTTATTTATGTTTAGTGATATCTAACACTGTCTGCATCATTCTAGCATCAAGTGTAGAACTTCCACATGGTTTTTCAATAGACTACAGACTGCCCATTCATCCAAGTATACTTTGAGAAATTGATGGATGAATTCTTTAAATGTTGCAATGACCACTCTAGAGAATATTGTTGGTGCATTCTTCAATCCAAATTGCATGACTGTATATTGGTAAGATCCCCATTCCATTGCGAACGTGGTCTTGTATATGTCCTCTTGTGTTATCTTAATCTGATGGTAGCCTGAGAATCCATCACTGAATGAGTAAGCTTCATGTCCCCCCACATTCTCTAACACTTCATCCGTGAATGGTGTAGGGAATGGATCGTGTAAGCATGCATCATTCAATTTCCTAGAGTCGACACATATCCTAATGCCTCTTCCTTGTTTCTTGTCCTATACGACCATTGGGCTTATCCATTCTGATTCTTCGACTAGTTTGATTATGTTGGCTTTGAGCATCCACTCGATATCCTCTTTGAATTTATGTTTATATATGGGGTTCAGTATACATGGTCGTTGTCTAATCGGTCTCGCTTCAGGTCTGAGGGGTATCTTCATCTCTCCCAGTTCTCCTTCTATACCCTTCATTTCTGTAAATGTTGTAGGAAACAAGTTGTTGTATTCGTGCAACAACTCTATGATGCTTTCTACTATTGACTCATCCCAATAGTCTCTAATGTTGGCCATTTTGGGATGCTCGGCTATTCCGATGTTAACTTTATTTACCTTGATTGGCGCAGAGATAACTTTGGATTCTGTGGGTGGTCCCTTCACATCTCTTTCGCCTTCTACTTCTTCAATCTGAATTTCATGTGGATCATCTTCGTCTGGTGCTTTCTCTTGTACATGGTAACATGATAGTAGTTCCTTGACTATCTGCTTATTCCATTGTTGCTCTTCAGTGATAAGTTCTATTTCTGGTTCTTCAATGAATATGATTCCTCTAATCTGCTTCAAAGTTGCATCTATGTTGGGGTTCTCATGCTCGAATGAGAAAGTGACGGTAAAGTTATGCTGCAATGTCGTCCATGTGGTAGTTCCTCTATGCAATTCCTGATCTGTGTACCAGTTTGTTGGTATGCCCTCTAAAGTGTGAATGAAGTGGTGAGGCCATTCCTATGGTGGTGTCATTCTCCATAGCATTTTTCACTCCTCCAAGTGTTTCGTTGGTGTCCCTAGTCCTGCATATTTCTGTTGTTTGTTGTTTTTCTATTCTGTGTCGAACCTTATGTGTAGTAACCGCTTACATTGATACTAGTTTGTGATAGTCTCCTTGTGTGCACCCCACCATTTTGCGGGTGTGGCCTTGAGTGCTAAATCCAGTGTTAGTATCCTCTGGTTCTCTAATACTTAGTCTTCATACTGTGTCAAGAATGCTTCCAAATCGTTTAGTCCATAGAAACTGGGTGGTTCTTTGATTTCTATGCCCATCCACCGTACTGTGCAGTCTATTATTGCACATCTTCTCCCAGATACTTCGTGTAGTCTTTGTTGCCAGATTTCTAACCCGTTGTATGAATATGTTGCACATGAAGTGATGTTGCGCCAACTGAGTACCCCATCTGTAGTTGGGTTTACGTAATCTTCATTGTGCGCAGTTGTTCGGTACAACTGATCGATCTCCTCTAAGTCTAGGCAAGTGGGTTATATGAACCTCTCCCCTTCCGATGGATCTAGTGGTGCTATGACCCTATAATCTTCGGATTCAAATGTCATTTGCCTTGTCTTTAATTTAATTATGGCCTGGTTGTCAAACGACCAGTCCAGACCAAGTAGTGTCGGGTAGGGTGTTGTGCCATCTACTATTTCGATGACTTCAAAGTCTGCTTTAGTGCACACTCCATCAAGATCTATTGTTACTCCTTTCAGTATCTCTATTGGTAGGACCCTATGTTGGTTTTATAGTTTTAATTGGACATTTGATTATCCCAATGTTGGCTCTCCCATGTATTTCCAGGTTTTCTTGGGTAGCACATTCACTTCGGATCCTAGGTCCAATATGATGTCTCCCATATTGAAATCCCCAATATTAGCATTCATTCTAAATTCCCTCCTTGTTCTTCTTCTTGTGTGTAGATGATTGACAATTTTTTGTTCTAGTTGTTGGTCTGTCTCACTGCTACATTTCTTTAGGATGTTTTGCAATATTTTCACAGATGAAGGATCACTTAACACTTTTATGCATGATTGCAAAAAGTCTTTGATAGTACTTACTTGTCCCTTGGGTGGCATTCTATTGGTATGATCCAATTATGGAAACATTTCGTATTCTAGGGCTTCTTGGACTGGTTTCATAGCAGAAGTTGACGTTGTGTCTGCCTTTTGAAATTCTTGTCTGGCTTCCTTAAAAGTCTCCCTTTCTTCGGGTGCGTCGAATTGTTTTCTCGGTTCAATGTTATTATTTACCAATTGTTTTTGTGTGGGTTCCTCTCGGACTGTGTCATTTATTGTCTTCATTTCTCCACGAGTGACTATATTGATGTTTTTTCCGTCCTCCCTTGCTTTGGCTGAAATCCAATGAACATTCTAATTTTTTTGGTTCCTCATTTCTTGTATCTTTACTAATAGTGCCAGTCATTCCTCTGTCTCGTGATCCAATGCGCGACAATACATACAAGTCGCTGGCGAAAGTGGGCATTCCCATACGTAATGTCATGGTTTCTGACAGTTGTGACATGTGACCGGTCCTCCGCCACATCTGAAGCCTCCTCTGGCTCGTCCTCCGCCTCGATAGTCTGGTAAGTCCCCTCTTGGTGCGTTGTACTAGGGTGCCTGATTGTACTGCGCGATATTGTACTGGGGTTGCGTCGGGTTGTACTGCGGATGCACATTATTGTATGGTTGTTGTGCAGTATTGTGTTGCTACTACACAGTGTTGTATGGGGTTGGGGCTTGATTGAATTGTGGCGATGCTTGCCCAGTCATCATTTCGGCATGTACCCTGTATTTGTCTGATGTTATTTCCCGCATCATCTCCATAGTTCTACAATCTTTGTCATCATGGCCTGCCGACTTACAAAAGGTGCAATATGAATTATTTGGGACTATTTGGTACTTCTGCATCATCATGCAGTGATAAGGGTCGTGACTCGGTTTCTTGCATATTTCTCACCATAATCCTCCCTGTGGTAGCGGGTTTGGCATGCATGTTGCCATATATTGCGTGAATGTTGGACATTTGTTCTTTTGGTGTCCTTTTATACTACATGTGGTGCACCAAATGTCTTCTTGTTTGTCCTTTTTCTTATTCTGATTCAACTAAAATATTAGGTTCTTCAAATCCTCCTTCAATTCTTCAATAGCAGGGTTCGTCTGCTGGTACTAGTTCTCTTCCAGATACAAGGTTGTATGTAGAGCCTCGGCCTACGTCTAAAAATCTTGCTGTCGTAATGGATATTTTAGGTGTGGGAGTAGTGAGTTGACAAACAAGTGTCAGTGATGCATCTCGGTCATAAGGTATTTTAACTTTCCCTTCAGTCGCTTGAATCTCTGGTCAATCTCCCATACAGACTCTCCTGGTTTCTATCTTATCTCGATCATCTTGTTCATGTACTGATCCTCTAAGCTCAGCTTATGGAACTCATTAATCAGTAGCTTCTTAATGTCTGCCAGTGTCCCCGTCATCCCAGGGGCACTATTCATGTCTAGAGTCATGTACCAGTCTAGTGTGTGGTCTCTTAGCATGATCGCTAGCTGCGCAAGTTTGGTATCTTCATTAGTGATTTGTTTTTCCTCCCAGATATTTGCACAAATGAATAAATGCTTCTCAGGATATTTACCTACTTCACCTTGAAATTCTGGTAATCTGATAGTAGGGTCATGTCCTGCCATTCGAAACAACTGAAATGCTACCTTCGCTGCGCGGTGTAGATACTTGACTAGTACTGCTTGAATTGGCTCCTCCAGTTGTTGCTCCTGCAGTAGATGTACTTCTTGTGGTCAGACTTCTTCTAAACTTCGGTTGTCTAAAAGGTGGTGTTATCTTTGTTGTATTGGTCGCACATGAGTTTATGGGTTCCACACTGCATAGGATTTCCTCAATCTGCTCCATAGCCCAGATATCCTCTACCTATTCCTCATCATTTTCCAAGCCCTCCCTCATGGCTATGGATCTCTTCTTAGTATTCACCTTGTATTGGTAGGGTACTCCGCTACACGTCATTCCTGATGATGCCAAGATCCACTTAAGTTGGTCTTCATCCATCAAGATCGGGTCCAAGAATTCCTCCTCCTTCTTGCCTTTATCCTCTCCCTCTTCCATTTATCCTCTCTATGTCATTGCTTCCCCCCCTTCCCACATGCATGTAGGGAAGTCTAGATGTATGATTCCATTGTCATTACACCTTTGTTATATAGCAGTATTTTAATAGAAGTACACAATGATCGAATGTACCTTCCACGTGGTCCATGTAGAAATTATCGCTCTGCTGCATTGTATGACTTCATTGTGTCGACTGCAAACTTTGTGATGAAGCCTACCACAATGTTGTCAAGCTAAAAATCAACTGCACGGGTGAATTTTTTGTTCACCTATTGTAACTGCTCAACCTGTACTGGGTTCCACTCTAGCTGTTGGATCCGGTTTGTCGCGTGGCTATCTTTCAACCTTAGTATCCACTCCTGCAGTAGGTGGGGAAAATCACAGAAAAAGACTTCATGTAAATCCGTAAACATGTATCTATCCAGATATTGGCGAGGTGTGATGTTAGGGTTTCTATTGTCTTTCTGGGAAAATTCTAGCTTTGTGGTTCTCAACTAGCCTTCGATTTTTTCTTTCATGGGGTTCCATGATCTCAACATTACCTTCTAATGGCTCTATGGTCTTCTGGTTTCACACATTCTTTCCTCATGCATACTATCTCATCTAATCAGTCCTCTCTTGTTCCTCTTAAGATGGAAACAAAACCATTTGTTGGTCTTTTATTGAACTATCCTCTTCCTTTTGTATTCGGTTTTGACCTAGGGTTCATATCTTCAAGGGTACCAACAAAGCCTAAAACTATCAGCCCTTCTTGTAAACCAGAAGGCAACACAGCACACAGAATGCACTACGCAGTCTCACCCGAGATAGATTTAAATGGGTGGCTACAAGACTTAGGTGTTTACAGCCTAGGATTGAATATGAGATATGGGGTCTGTATTCTGAACCATTTATTATGACTAGCATTACAAACTATTGTTATTCTCTTATAGCTTGAACCCCTTGGTATCTATTCTTGAAATCCCAACAACATTTAACCAAGCAATATAATAACTCATTCATTCATTACACACAACATTTAACTACTAAAAGTATGACACAGATATGAATTCATTCATCACATTACACAGGTATTACCATGGTTCACCCCCTCCTAGGCTACATCCACAAAGATTTGGCTCTTGGCTCTTTTATTATTGTAGTCTTGCAATTATCGCACCGCACGCTTATAAATCTCCTCAAATGGGTAAGATCTATATGAGGCGAACTAGATCGCACCAGGCTCCTTAGCCTGCGATCTAATCCTTAGATCTACCTTCCCTCCTCTACTTTATTTTAGCCGCTTCACAAAAACAATTCAAAAACATTACATACCACATCAATCTCTACAAAAGTAGCAAATCAAACCTCTCTATGATACCTACATATCTATATTTATATCTATAGGTCTCTTCATCCATTTACTCAAAACCTTACAAAAACCCTAACCCTACTATCGTTAGGTCTTCCTTCTCTGCATGTGTGCATTGTTGCCTTATAGTTGTCGCCTCCTTCTTGCATGCACGCGTGCTGTGCTTCTTACCAGTTGTCTCTTTCCTCTTGCATGCTTTATTTCCCATGATTTCACTTGTAGTTGTCATTCTTCTTTGTGCACACTTTCTTTCCCACTTTAGCCTACTTCCAACAAAGCTTCACAAGTCAAGTAGAGTATTGCACACTATAGCAACAGATCTACGCACAGAGATTTCTCTTTTTTCAATTCCCAACAATCACAGTTTCAGGTCCCGATAATGGAACCATTTCTTGGCACAGGGGCAGACCCAGGTTTCAATGCTACAACAACGCACCAACAAAACCCTAACTATCGACCCTTTTGGAAACACCTGAGAAGCAGATGAAGTCTCACCTGAGGTAGAGGCAAGGGGGGTTGTAGGACTCAAGTGTCTGTAACCTAGCTAGGGCATAGATCTATGATTACAATACTTAACATAGCACTTATCATTTAACATGTATTAGCATTTAACCCTTATTCACATCGCAGGTAAAACCCTAATTACAGAACAACACAGTATTCAACAAGATCTAACACACCCAAGCACTTAGCACATAGAAATAGAGAAGATATAGAATTCATTCACATTACTAAACACTAAGCATACATAAAGATGGCAGCACTAATCATAAATCACATCAATCACACAAAGCAACCATAACACAGGATATACGTGTTTCACCCCCAGCGTGGGATTACGTCCACCAACTCTTCATCTTCTTTATTATCTTCTGTCAATATCCTTACATGCACAGAGCCTCAAAACCAACTCCGCATAAGACAGGGGATCTGCGCGCACCTCGCCAGATCCTCCTTCCCTGAGCTTGGCACAACACAAAGCCTTTCTTACAATCACTTGCACTTAGCCTTGCAAGTTCTCAATACACAATATGCACAGAGCTAACTTGATCACATAGATCCAACCACTTACGTCACTTGCACTTGTCACAATGCAGCACTTATCATCGCATACCTTTTAGATCTAGTGTGTTTATTACATCGCCTGGATATCTATTTATACATTACAAAAGGGTCCTAAGAATGGGTAGACCCATGGGCTGACATCCCATACCCATTACATAAACCCTAAACCCAAAAAGTCCACAAAAGGGGGTGAGATCCTGTGATCTCCGCTTCTCCTGGCACTCCGTCATCAACTAGCATTTCCATAAAACCTGATCAAGGGCCAACACTAAGAAAAGGAAAAATAGTGCAAGAATACAAAGATGGATTTCGTAAAATGGAATTGATGTTAGATATTCCTTTACATACCCAAGAAACTCTTATGAAGTATATAGGAGGTTTACCTACACATATTCGAAATATTGTATTCATGTTTGGACCAACTAATCTTGATGAGGTTTATGTTCAAGCGACATACATTGAAGTAGGGAAAACAAGTGTTGGTGTATCAGGGGAATCGTCTTCAAGGAAAGAGGACAAAAGGTAGTGGCATGGAAAGAAATCAAATTCAGTGACGAGAAAGGAAGAGAAGCCCTCTTGCAAGAATTGCAAGAAAGAAGGGCATGATGAGGACCATTGTTGGCAATTGCATCCCGAGAAGAGACCGAAGTGGTTCAAGGAAAATAAAGGGAGGCAAACAGTTGCAACGACAACATGACCCACAGACTTGGGATTAGATTCAGGTGATGAATCTAAGGTCTGATTGGTTGGTATGACAGGTAAAATTGGTGAAGGGATTGATTGTAGAAGTAACTTGTTTCACATAAGGGTCATCATGAGACACACTAAGTTTAACACATTGATAGATAGTGGATCTCAATCTAACTTAATTTCGGAGGAATTAGTTAAGCAATTGGGATTAAAAACACAAATACATCATACTCCCTACACACTTAAATGGATAAGAAACAATCATCAAATGCACATAACCAAACAGTGCACATTAAAATTTGAAATTTCATCTAAGTATGTGGACGAGGTAACATGTGATGTGGTGCCACTATGTGAATGTGGAATGGTCTTAGGTGTTCCATACTTGTATGATCGTAAAGCAATCTTCTACAAGTAAAAGAATCAATATCACTTAATCAAAGCATGTCAAGAATATGTTGTCCATGCTCATCATGTAAAGGAAAATAAAACTCTTCAAACAATGGAACAATTAAATAAGGCAGTTCAAGCAAGTAACACGCCTATTATTATTTCAATTCAAGTAATTGATCTTAAGCAAGAACATGAGATGATTGTAGAATGGAAAATCAATCACAGATTGCTTCAAGATAAGCTAATGTCGTGCAAATATTACAAACATATTACCTTATTTGCAGTCATATTTTTGATGCTATCATTATTAATGTTGTCTACATGGATGATAGTGGATTTAGTAAGATGTGATAGGGTACAAATGGCTAACAATATGTTTTCAATTGTCATGATTGTGTTACAATTGATCTTGATGAGACAGGTGCATAGGATAGAGTTCAGAGACAGGGAACAATTCGAGTGGCCTATCTCGAGCTTGATGATTGGTTAGCAACCTTTTGGGGACCAAAAGTTCCTTTAGTGGGGAGGTGTGATCTAGATTTGGATCCAGGAGTTTGATGGGGCTCAGAAAGGCCTAAAAATAAAATTTCTCACAATGGCTTCAAAATGGACATGTGCATAGGCCTCATTGATACGAACCCAACAAAACTTGAACGGGATCAAACGGATGTTGTATGCTCAAGTTATGGTGATCTGTTCAATTTACTAAACAGGAAAAAAAATGATGATTGTACGGTCTGTACAGTGCCACATGGCAGCGGAATGTAAAGGCCGTACATCCATACACCTGATGTGGCAGGCACAGTTGGAAACTTCTGGAGGTGACACATGGCAGGATGACTGGGCATACGGACACTGACGTGGACAGAACAGGTGGAACAATATGGGGGTGAAACATGTCACCACTCCAAGGGTGACATGTGGCAAACCCATACAACTTACGTGGCATGTGTGCTAATGTGGCAGTGGTTTATGACATGGTTACTAGGCATTTATTGGTTGATTGACGTGGCATGTTGTCGACCAATGGCGTGGTGCCACATGGCCCAGAAGTGGGCTACTGTTGGGACCACACATTGTACCTTTTTGATCATACTTTTTGCCATTGTTATACCCTTCATCACCTATATTTAGACTCATATTATCACTTCACCTGATCACCCCAAGGTATACAACGTCCTTTCTCATCACTATATGTTTAACTTGTTTTGCATAA